>JAOBRC010384236.1:0-19805 GCA_027575255.1 Scolionema suvaense
AGACAACCAACCCCCCCCCCCCAAAAAAAAAAAGCAACAACAAACAAACAAAACAAAACAAACAAGATAATTCGGATTGAGACCATTACAAAGATCATTTAAAGGATTTTAGCCCTACATTATATGGGGTAAATTCTAACCCGCATGAATATTTTTCACATTTTGAACATTTGGGGTAGGCCGAGGACCTGCTGTGTATAGCCTGTAAATGAAATTTAGTTGGACACATTTGGCCCAGTTTCATGCCAAATTTGTTATTTTCAGAAGTTATTGAAGTTACTGATTGGCAGAAGTCCTCAGGTTTCCTATAGTAAATTACAATTGGAAAAATGTTTGATTCAAAAATGTGTTTCGTTGAAAACTACTGACTGCTAAGGTAGCTATCGATGTGCAACAGAAAGCACTATAAAAGAGCTTTCAAATGCGTGACCTTTCATCTCCTGATAATTATGCTGTTCTGCATTTTGGTTCAGTAGAAATTAAGCCAATTTTTCGACAATTTTCCTGATTTTGCGGAAAATTTGAAGAGGCTGCCCTAAGAGTTCATATGAATGGTTAAAACTACTTGCTGGTAGTTATGATACGAAAAATTAGGCTTCCAACACTCGTAGGTTGGTTTGCAGGGTGGGGAAGGTGGCACAATACGGTTAGAAAAGAGTTTGGGTTGGGGGGGGGGGGTCTATCTGCCGCTGTTTCCAAGTCACAAGCGCTTGAAGTGATCATGGCAAAAACGTATATATGCGTATTCCGCCGTCGAAGGGTTAACGGAACCGTGTCAGTGGTAGGAGAACACTTTCGCAAGCTGACGACCGGCTGCATATTGCGAGTGGTGCTCGGATTGATGCAACGCACTTTTTGCAATCTTTATTTTGACCGAAATTTCCTGCTGCTCTTTCACCCTTAGTATATTCCACTTATTTTTTGAGACCTAAAAATCTATCCATTTTGTCAGTCTGGCGTCCGCCAATTTTCTGAAGGAAAGTAACTAGAGACTTTGGGTTCCGACCTTTGGAAAGATAATTAAATGGGCCTCTGAAAAGTTCGTGGCTTTAGGGGACCTATCTGCACCCGTTATCAAGTTACAGTGAAACCTCTTAAGACGGACATCCCATAAGACGGACTCCTCTCTAAGGCGGACAATTTCTCTTTCCGCGGCAAATCGTAGGTGCCTTTCTTACAAAAAAGACCTCTATAAAACGAACACGTGTATGATGGGCACCTCTATAAGACGGACACTTTTCCAATCCCCGAAAATACTTCTTAAAACGGACACTGTAAAGTAACTGTATTTTCTAATATTTCAAATAGTCATTTATTGCAATTCTTTACACATTCAGAAAGTTCCAGCAACGATTTTGAAATTTACAAAATTTGAAATTTTGAAATTTACACAATTTACACACTTTTACACAGCCAGGACACTGCAATAGCTAGTGATTCTTCGTCTTTTTTCTGAAAGGTAGTTTTAGGACACCCTCGTTGTCAGGACAATCCTACATAGCAAGATATGTCTATCCGTTGAACATATTTTCCTGGATGCCACTCAATAGGTTTTTCGGAAATTAAGTATTAAGGTGCAAATTTTTAAATTAAAACACAATGATGAAATTATATCTGTTGCAGGTGGCCATTTATGTCCACAAATGGTCAGTTTCAAGATTTTTCAACAATCTGATTATTATGTTCTTGTAATTTTTTGCGTGAAACTAGAGAGGAATTGTAGTTGTCATGTAGTGGACTATTTATAATATCTGGGAAATATCTTGTTCGACTTGGGCCTGAATTTGAAGCCATTAGCACGATTTGAAAAGAAATGCTAATTTTGCAGAAAGAAAATATTTGATGGGGTTTTTGTCCAATTCCATAAAATAGACTCGTATTGTGCATAGTCCTGTTAATTTATGGCCCCAAGACCCTTGATTTTTATCGCAAAGTACGTGCAGCATGTGCTTGATAAGTAATGTATGTTTTTAAATGTCGTTTTGGGTATTCTTTCATTCAATCTCATATTGAGCATCATGACCTCAATTTTATCATTGAACACTGATTCATGTCAGGAAATGTCCTCGAAGTTAGTAAGAAACTCGAAGCTGTTTCAAAGTCGTTACTGTACTTTGACTGCACGAAAAGTCTAGGCAACTCTATTGTGGACTTCCACTTTAGCAGAAGGGTCCTAAAAAACGAGGTTTGTCTGTACCTCTGCCATTCCGCTTGTCCGTCGCCAACGCCTTTGACCGAATAACTGCTCTATGGATTTTCCTGGAGTTGGATATGAATCTGAAAATACACGTAAATATTATGTGATGAGGCCGTGTTAAAGGAAACTTTTGTTCGGATTGAAAAGTGACCCGTGTTGTTAGAAATAGACGTTTTTAAGGTTTTCTTAAAAATTAAAAGTTATTTTTTATTGCAACTTTTGGTTTGGGACTTCGTTATACTCAACATTGCATATGCTTTGAAAAACGTGGCGTACCTGTGAAAACGTTTTGGCGTAGACTTGGCTGGTTTTTTCCAGATCCCGTCATTACATTTTTTGTAAGTTTATAAATTTTAGTACAAATCATAGTTACACTATGGATCATGTGTCGTATCTGAAAAAAACTGTTGTTTGAGTTGTTCCTAAGCTATGTTTTGGTCACAGCTTGTCATTTTTATGGCGTTTCTGACAATCCTTTCTGACAAGTTCGTATT
This sequence comes from Scolionema suvaense, assembly GCA_027575255.1. Lineage (NCBI taxonomy): Eukaryota > Metazoa > Cnidaria > Hydrozoa > Limnomedusae > Olindiidae > Scolionema > Scolionema suvaense. Next base: position 2,692 of record JAOBRC010384236.1, read on the forward strand.
TTGTACTTTGTTGTAATATTTGGTGTGATACATTGTGGCATTGCTAGGTGCGGTATGAACCATGCTTTTTGATGCGGGGCATGAGAATAAAGCACTTATATTGTATGTCATGTACCATGTCTGGGAAACTGCCTTTTGGCTTGGGCATATTACCGTTTACGTCCAAAAATGAATATTTCCATGCATTTTAGAAAGACCGACTTGTGATATTTTTGTCTTTTGGGGGGCAAAATATAACAGCAATTGTGCAATTGTACTATATATCATGCAGGTAGTTTTTTTTCGCCGAACAATTCTTTTAAAGTGTTTTCGAAATATTTAAGAATACGATTTCATAGGCTATGGCATAAAATATCAGAGCATCTAACTTAGGAGCATCTAACTTAGGATCTATGAGTCCTGGCTCGGAAGACCCTTAGCCATTAATGTTCGAATTTGATAATATTTACTATACTAAGATTACTGTACTATACTAAGATTACTGTACAATACTAAGTATCCTAGGATTTTTGCATTACATTCCTGTGATTATTTGGCAATAGCCTCATTCGACTTACGTGTGTTCATTTTTAGTATCTTTTAGCGTCAATATTACTGGCTATAGTAGTCGTTTTGGGGGCACACTTGAGCGGTTCATTATGCTTACTTGTGGTGTGAAATATCTTAACCCTATCAGGGGGCGGTAAAACTACCTACCCTATCTAGCTTTTGAAGTACTTATGCTGGAAATATAAAATTTAGTGCCAAACTAGCCTCTGATATGAAGTTCTAAATTCATGATCAAAGAAGCCATTTGATGTTGTTGTCAGCGATAATCTTTGCTGAATCAGTCATACTTTGAATCACTGCATTTTTTTTAAAACGGTGGATGTGGCTTATGATTAATATTTCAAAGTAAAGCGAAGACATATCACTACTTGAAATGATACCATTTTCCTGAACAAAAGGCCGTGTGCCTTATCTTCGCAAAATTGGTGACATCTGCAAAAATTGCACAATGGCTTCATTTGGTGATGACGTCATCGCAAAATGACATCATCATCATTTTTTTTATTATTTTTGCACGTCAATGTCGCTTATGTATCCATTTTTATTGGTATTACAATTCGCACTTCCAGAAAGCCTCGTTTGTAGTGCATTTTGACGTAGCCTTCACCACATGTAGGCTCCAATATGCCCGTGAAATCTTTTTTACGGATGATACTAACCTCAAATTTTAAGGAAATTTGCCAAACTAAGTTATATTATAAGTCGTAAAATGAGAAATCACTAGCTTAGGTTAAGAACAAAATACTCTACGAAGATGATAGGGGGGTTCCTTTATCGAAATTTTCTGTGGAAGAAATTTATGCGAATTTGGTCCTAATTGGCGAAATTTAAGTTAGCGAAACTCTTATAGAACACTTTATTCACAAAAAATTTCATTCACGAAAAACGCAATTTTCGAAACATCAATTTGCAATCTTCGCTCGAAAAATTCTTGTTTTAAAGTAGTGATCTTCTATTAAGTTTGCAGGAATAGTTCTGCGACTCGTTAAGTATTAAGTCTAAAATACTGCTGATGCTTTGAACTAATGTACTGTTTATATTATGCCAGGAGCATGATTTTCAACGGACCAAGCATTTAGTCGATTTCGGCGATCGCATCGAAGCAGTTCTCGGAAATTGGTCTTAGGAATGTTGGGGTAGTATAATCTGAAAATTCAGTATTTTCAGCCTGAAACAGGAACATATCCTCTCATCGTAAATGTTTGGCTATTCAGCACCTTTAGTTAGCGTCTGCAACAAGACCTTTGTTAATGTTCCATCAAAGTATCCTGATACTTAGCGTCCTCCTCATGCGCATTATTATACCAAATATAGAGATAACCTTACAACTAATTGATTGGGAAAGCTTCTAGTTTCTTTGGATCAAAATTGCAAGGGAATCATAATTTCTGAATTTTGAAACTTATTGGATGAATGAGGTAGCTGAAAATTATGTTCAGTGGGCTGATGAAAGTCAATGATAGCATTTCTGTGCAAGTAGTTAATTAGATTTGTTCAACCATGGAGGTATAATTAACGCGCATGTTTCTACGCAAAGGGTAAAGTTTTAACGCGCGAATCAAGCTGCAATTTTTGTAGAACTGTTTTTCTTTTCAGGAAAATAGTAGATGAAAGCTGTTTTTCTTTGTTATTTGTAGCCAATCGAAACACGTTGTACGAAAACAAAGATGGTGTTCTCTCTCCTCAACTCGACGTGATGTGTTGTCCCTGGTGACATCCTGTTGAAAGAAGTTCTACTTAATAGATTTATAAGTACTCCTGACCGATTCTGTATGCCAACGAATATTTCTTGTTTATATGGAAGAGAAAAATTTAGCTAAAGATGTTTTTCATCAATGTGTAGTTATTATTTTGCTATCGATTTTTTATTTGGTTGTTTTGTGACTCCTTTTCTTCTTAATTTCAACTTGTCACCACTCCGTTTTAACCTTAAAAATAGTTCCTAGAACAAAAAAAATGCAAGTGGGATGAACTTCCCTCTAGAGTGAACAATAGGCTGAAAAGATTCAAATGTTCGACCATGAGATATGTGAGTGAGATGCATCTAACTTTGATATTCACTGGTAGAATATCAAATTTGAAAATGTAACCCTAGGTCTTATATTTTGGACTGATTCTATCAGACGCCTTACCTGTGTAAAGAGGTATCTCTGGTGATATGCTGAAATGCTCTTGGTCCCATGTGGAATGCCTGATTTAGCCGACGTGGTAAAGTATAACTTTTAGACTGATCTGAACCAGAAAGTTATGTACTCTTCATATAAGCTTGAGGCGTTCCATAATGTTTTGAAGTTTACACGATTCATCCCTGAAGGCTTCGGTTTGTTGCATGCTGCAGAAAAATCATCAAGCAGAAATGTAGATAGTTGTATATATTATACAAATTCACATAGTTACAATTGCAAAATTCAAAAACTGCTTTACAATTCCACGAGATATTATCATCAGCAAACTTGATTACAAAACAAAAATTCCTTCATAAAAAATTTGCACCGTGCACACCAACAGCACAAACCATAGTGATATTGTGTCGTGTGCTGCAGACGATGTTTTTCTGCCGAGCTTTTCAAGCAAAGTGGGTATATCATCAGTCATTAAACGATGTATCCCTTGCTCTATTATTGCCTCTAATTTCTCTGCAGCCACACTGTTTTCTTCATCAGTTCGTGCCATACTGTACAACGTATACACCCCGAGGCTAATGTCTTCTCGGTAGTTCGTCTTCAGTATACTCACAGTATTGTTTGAGTAGGTGGGATTATCAAAGACGCGGATGTCTGCGTCCAAAAAGCTGCTGTTTGTTTTTTTATACAAGACTCCGGAATGAAGCATAAAATCGGCAAAATCAGGCCCGGTATTTGGTACAGCATTAACGCACTGTGTCAGTTCTGGTATCTCGGATGCGATCTGTGATTTGAGAAATTGAATAGTTGCTGGAGGAAAAGTGAACAAAGAGAGTGAGAATAGATTTCCCACGGTTATCTCTGGAGCATACATTTTAGCAGCAACGGTTTTCAGATAGTCGAATGAAGTAAGAACAGCTGTCTTGGTCAAGTTGAAATCTCGTACCGTTTGAGCCACCTTTTGTGCTGTTATTTTAGCTCTCTGAATTTGAGCATTATTTGTACTGAAGTCAGGCTTCATCTGGAAAAAAAGATAGAGATTGAACAGTACAGTTACGAAGACGTGCGTTCATAGAAGTATGCATTATATTAACATTTAGTATCATCTTTATTTATTGTGACTGATTATTCATGCAAATCAAAACTCATTCTTCTTTAGCTGTACGGAAATCTTTGCAATGTACTAAATGAATCATCAGCTTCAGAATTTAAGTCATTTTGGCTCTTTTGTTGAGCTCTATATCATAATAGCATTTTGAGAGGACTTTACTTACTGCACCTAAATGCTTACTTCTCTTCCCTGCAAGATTCTGCATGCTGTTATTCAGACAGCAGTACGTATCTTAAGCTCATAAAATGTTAAGTTCATGAAAATATAGACCCTAAACCAGCAGTGCATTTTCTTTATACTTAAGAAGGATATTGAATATCTGTTTTTGATCTACGTTTTTGTGTCAATGTTGTGATATCGAGCACCTAATAACCGTGGTGCGTCGGCTCGCACCAGTCCCCTAGAGATATACTTGAATGTAAGAGCACGTGAGCCAGAATCAGTGTGTTCAGAGACTCGAAAGTATGAGTATGTAATGCGGGAGTTACGAGACGTTGTAGGTGTTGAAATCCTACGTGATGTATATAATGAGTCTTTATGGTTCTTCGTACATGAGAAGACAAAAGAACATTATCTCAATGGACGTTTTTGTATATTGCCTCTCCGTTGACGAGAACTCGGAGTAAGTTAGATGATGATGAACACGCATGGTCAACACAAATCTTATAGAAACCTAGAGATAATCTGCATTGGAGTTCAGATTACATCTGAGGTATGGCGTTTTTTACACAGTAGTGAATTCCCTGGTCTTCTTTGCTCAAGTCATGTCTTTGTTAAGACCATAATTTTTTTTTTCTGTTTGTAACTATGGAGAATGGTTTGTATAACTGAGACCCTTCAATGTAAGCAATGACTGGTAAAAGTGCTTTCAAATATTAATGTAAAAAAGGTATAAATATTGGAACTTATTATCATGATCAATACCTCAATAAAATGAAACATGTTCAAATGTTGAGTCGCTCGTAGAACATCTTCCATCAATGGTATCTTGCGAGGCTTGTCATAAGTGTAGACGTTACCACCTGTTAACGAACAATTATTTACTTTTAATCACCTAACAATTACAGAATCAAGAAATAAAAATAGCTTGAGCTTGCTCTTCAGATTGCGGAGTCTCTCTTTCATCGGGGCAGTGAGTGGATGCATATTCTCTTAAGTCTCTGGTCCCAATCCCACCAGCTGCTACTGGTAAGCGCGAAATACCTTAAGGCTAAGACTGGTAGAGGCTCAGTAAAGCCTAGCACTGAGTGATAGTGAAGCGATGACACTCCGTCAACCGAATTAAACGACTCTGATGCCGCTGGCCTCGAAGTGTCGACAGAAATCGTTTCCCATCCAAGCTGTCCAGATCCTCCTTTCCTCTACACGGTTAAGAGCGAGCAGCTCCAGTATAGAGGAATGGTAGGATCTGATCCCAGGTTAGATTGGACAGCTCACGAAAAATTGAACTTGGTCCTAGAGATACTTTCTTCGTCATCAAGTTACATAATGAAACATGACACATTTCTGCAAGAATACGATTGATGTGTTGCAGACAAACACTTGTGTCTGGGAAAAACTGCTGTTTACTGGCTTTTTGTATTCCTCGGCCTCGACCTTGGCCTTGTTCGAAATATCAGCTGATCATCAGCCATGGTTTCTATTTTCCAGTTCCTTAGAATAATAAATGTCGCAGTCTTACTGCAACTAAATTAAGAGGCTCGCTAATGGATATTTGGACATTAACCTTATATCTACTAGGCCTTTTTGGGGCTCCTCAACTCGGTGGGGGGGGGCTCCGAGAGCCCCTTCTCTGTTATTTCTAAACTACTAGAGCTATGGTAGTGAAACTTTGCATGGACAAAGAGCATTAGTAGATAAACAATTTGGTATAGTTAAAAGTTGCTGACGCAATTATTCATGACGTTATCAATTCAAGACACATGGGTAGTATTAGTAATTTTCGTCCAAATATAGCAATTTTTGAAAATTGGCCCAAAATTCTGCAGTCTCAAAATCTGTCAAAAACCCTTGCACCAACTTGAAAAAGTTGCTACGTGACGGTTTCAAGCTCACAAAAACTCTGTTTTATGCAGTTTTGTAGTGATTTAACTACAAAAAAAGGCTCAAAATGGCCTTACCACCTGCTAATTAGACTCAATTTTTAGGTGAAGATGTCCAAATTTTGAAAAAACGATGAATTCCCCTAATAACATATTAAATTTCTGGAAAAGCCAGCAAATTACAGCCCAAAACGTGTAGATATAGGATTAAGGGAACAGTGGGACAGGTGAAAGAGAATGTTTAAGATTAAGGCATTTTCTGCGGCCTTTATTGACTTCTTGAATTGAGCGTTTCTATGCCTAAAAGTCATTTTATCCCATTATCCCATTCATAGATACAAGAAATTTAGAGGTCAGATATTTTCCATAAAGTTTGGTAAAATATATCTACGGTATTTACATTTTTTTTGGATGATGCAGTCATCACCAAAGGAAAAAGTTAGTTCGATGTTGTATTTGTATGTAATGCTTGTGTGAGCTGCTCTTCTATCTTATATCTACTTTGCTTTTCTACAGTATGTCTACTATGCTAGGTTTATGTTGAGTTGGAAGCCATATTGAGTTTACTTGAGCAAGAAGCTAGACTTCTCACTGCAGCTCTGTGTTGTTGATGGTTTTACGAAACTAGTACATTCGAAGGCCGTAATAAATGCACATATGTGTGTTTTTTTCCTGAAGATGATTTTTTTTTTGAATTTGTTATCGCTGTTTGATGGTGGATAAATTCCTCAGGATTTAATTTCTGCGGTCCAGCAGTTTCCGTTGTTCCCAAGCTCGAGTGTGAAAAAGTATCGCTCGTGTATACTGAAATCACTCTCTTGGCACTCAGATGACAGATAAGAAGCATTGAATGTAAACCTTCATATATACGTCACCGTTAACAAGAGATTCTGACTTTTCTAAGTCGCTACAAAAAGAATACTTGTTTTGTCGTTTTAAAATAATCTTAACTATTGGTTGCTGCAATAAAAACCGTACAGTTTAGTGACACAAACTTTGTTAAAGTTTTTACCAAGAGCAAAAATAGTCACCATAATGGTAAAAAGTGTGATGAAAAAAGCCTATAGTTTTCTTCCTCAATGCAAAGTAGCTGCAACTACCATTCTGTTAGAACACGCTGATGAAATCCTGTCAATCATGGCATGGGCGTCTGTTTAATTTTTGTGCAAACGGCTTTTAACAGTTTCTTACCTGGCCAAACGATCGATCTAATTGTTCGCAGCAGTTCCTTAAATAGGTCAACCAAGGTTAAGACCTTCTAAAAATTTACCCAAGTTGAGGAGTGAGAGCATTTTTATTACGATGGCTCAAACAGAGTATTCACGTTTATGCATCTAAAACTTCTTGTAATTTTCAAGACCAATATCAACAAGTAATACAACTAACCCTAACCCGAACAGAACCTCATAACCTCTACAAGAAGCTAAATCTGAACAAATATGAAAAGCACACAGCTAATCTGAGCACAACTGAGCCAGTAAGCAATCGAATTGCCGCACAAATTTTTGGCCCAACATAAATGTGCAGGCCTCCTTGCAAGTTCAAGAAAACATCTAGAATTGACGCCATGGACATTTAGGACATGCACAAAAAAAACAAAAATTGAATGGACTTTGGACTTCACGTCAGCTTCACTTCAACCTCTCTGTTCAAAATCAAAATTCGTCCTGAAGTGAGTTGTAATAGAATACGGATCGAAAGTGAATAGTTGAAGATTCGCATACCGTAATGCTTCGATTAAACGCCCCCTCTCTTTTAAACGCCCCCTCGAATAAACACCCCCTTTTCCAGGAGAATTTTCAATAAACGCCCCCTCTATTAAACGCCCCCCTCGAACAGACGCCCCCTCTAGAGGGGCAATTATTAGAGATACAGTAACTAACACATGTAAAACTACTACTACCACTACATTATTACTCCATTTTGGGGGCTTTTATTTCTTGTAAGTGTATGGAAACATGAACGATGATATTTACATGTAATCTAGTGTAAATTTCATTGATATATAAAGTTTAAACTTAAGAAAAAAAGAAGAATTTCATAGAAGCGTAATAGACGCCCCCTCTTTTAAACAGGCCCCCCTCGAATAGACACCTCCCTAAAAAGTCCAAAAATTTTATAAACGCCCCGGGCGTTTAATCGAAGCATTACGGTATTCGAAATAATCACCAAAGATGGAAGGAAGGGAAGTTAACGGATATCAAATTTACAACGAGGAAATCGACACGTGTGTTTTGAGCATGACCTGGTTTCTTCAAGTCAGTTTCATGAAATTTCATTGGTTAAACTCTGGATTATGTGGTATCTATCACGTATTTATGAGGCCGATCTACCAAGGCCGAGGAATACAAAAAGCCCTGTTTACTGGAGTTTTGCGTAGATAGTAACAAGATCCGCTACACATGATCCTTACTTTCGTCACAAAGTTACAAGACTAATGATGCAAATCTATAAGACTTACCACTCGAGATGTTGGTTGTAATATTCAATTCTGCAATTTCGTCATACGTGCAATCCCATACGAATTTATCTAAACCTGTTAACCTCTAAAAAAATAAATAAAACCGAACATTCACTCTTTAACCGTTTACTCTTAACCCTACCTAGCCTGGGCTTTTTGAGCATGTATAAAGACTGCGGGGAGGGGGGGGGAAGGGGGCTAAATCGCCCCCTCTCTCCCTCGGTATTTCTGGAACAACACATGCTGTAGCCATGAAACTTGGAGGGTAGGTAGTCCTTGGTACGAAATCTTCAAAATACACCATTGACCCCTGTCATTGTCCTATTGTCTCTGTAAAAAATGGTTTTGTTTTGAGACAATAGGAACGTGTAATTTGAATGGGCAAATTAAAAACGACGTAGTTACGCAAATTTATGCCATATATTGCGTTTTTATGCACTAATTTTTTACTCAGGGCTCTACATTAGGTCAATGCAGAAGTTTGAAGGTAACATAAGGGTTATTGATGCCTTGGACATGTATGACCATTTCCAATTGACTTTAACAAGAGAACAATAGAACAATGGGACTTGACCCAAAATTTGAAATTTTGAGTTCAGATGATGTCTCGATAAATTTTGTGTATTACCAGCAAGTATCAGCGCGTAAAATTATCTCCTCATTGCTTGTTTGCTCACATTGATGAGCTTGTTTCATGGTAAAGATTGTGATAGTAGCACAAACATTTCTAGAGTAAAACGCTTCAAGAGTGCATTCTTCTTTCTAAAAGTTAAAATGAAACTTAAGTTGGTGTTTCATGGAAGCATAATCTGAGTAGAGTAGCTACGTGAACAGCAAACTGTCGCTATCAGACTTGCCAGAGTAAGATATTTTCAATGGACAACAAAGGTTTCATAGTACACACAATACCTTAATTATTTTTGGCTGATGAGAAAAACGAATATTTTCCTTAATTTTGGCGAGAACTAATTTTGGCGAATAAGCGATTCTTTTTTAATTGTGGTGAATGTAGGATGTTTCAAAATTTGGCGGCTACCAATTTTGGCGAATTTAGGTCGATCCGCCAGATTTGCTAAAATTAGTAGCCACAGGAAAAAGTTTCCTTAAGACCACCCTAGAAAATGGCAATATATGCTGTCTTTAAAATATATGACTTTGTCTGGAGTATCATCAGAATCTAATAGTTTCTCCCATGCAGTACTTTAACGTCCCATTCTTAAGACACTCTCGTCTGTTTATAAATCTATCTGTCTTGCTTATCGAAATGATCAAAATTAAAGCATATATGCTGTGTTTCTTGCTTAAAGGAAGCCGTACAATAGAGAAGGGTAAAGCGAGGATTGAAAGACCACACATAGAATGATATCAATGCATAACTGTACATGAAGGAAAACTATTGCAGACTTAGCCCTATGTTTCAAAGAAGTATTACAGACGCATTTGGTATACGATGGCGTTCAACGTACTGTAAAATACCATATTGTCACCTTACTTTGAGATTGTTATCATGGTACACCACCAGCTTCCCATCTTTAGTCAGAAACACGTCCATTTCGTAACCATCTGCTTTGGCTTCAGCTGCGCTCAAGAAACCATCAAGCGTATTTTCTTGGATGATTTTTGGGCGACCTCTGTGGGCGATGACTGCAGGCTTCTTTATAGTGTGTAGAATGTGGTCGACAGGGATCTCGTTGAATCTCAAGCTTGGGCATGAATCCCTCCCTGATAGAGTAAAATAGATAATTTTTCATGAACTTCAACAGCGATTGGTTATTGAATAAGAGATGGCTTAGAACAAGGAAGAAGAAAATGCCGTTGCTCTGCCCTTAAAGGGACAGGATCCGATGGAACCGATGAAATTAAAACTTTTTGAGCAATTTTTGATTGGTTATCCAAAGGAACGGTAAAGTCACAAGGTTTCTAAATTTGAAGTATACACCATTAAACGAAATATATTTTCATCTTGACTATCAGTTCTTGAATTTCATTATCCACCCCTAAATTTAGAGCCTGGTTGAACCTTTATAATTTTAATAAAGCATAAATAAAGCATAAATATTATATTAAGATTGAGTGAAAAAAAGTATGCGCCCCATATTGCGGCTGTTTTTACGTTGAATAGAACTAATGTTGCTCAAAATATTAAAATTTATCTTCAGATGCCTGTCAGATACTGCCCAATAAGGCCTAGTTTGATTTTGCATGAACAACGATGATAGGACACTACATAGTTCATGTTCATTCATCCTGACTTGAGTGTCGCACAAAACACTTAGTGCATCAAGAAGGAAACGGTTGAATAGTCAGCACTATTAACCCTATTCTGCCCGGGGTCAGTGTGCCCCCTTATTCTGCCCGGGGGGGGGGGGTAAAATTACCCCCCCAGGGTAAAACCCTCTAAAACACCTCCAATTACGCTGAAAATTGGTAGGAACATAGCAGGAACTATAAACTTCACTTTTTGGTCAAAAAAAGGTCCGATGACGTCATCAAATTTTGATGACGTCATCATTTTAGGCCATATTTGGACCAAAAATTTCGAAATTTTTTTTTCCCTATTTTTTTGCCCAAAAAAGTTCCTAGACCATAGAAAAACATGTTTTATGTGCAAAAAATGTCATTTATGCCCTATTTCTACCGTTTCACTAAAGTCACTAAAAACATCGATTTTGACCAGTTTTTTGAAACACCACTCCTTGAAAAAAAACAATATCTCGGGAACTGCATAACCTATGACCATCAAATGTTGCCAAAACGTTGCTTATATAATTGTATTAAAAGTCCCTAAAGCGCGGCCCTTCATCTTGTACTGTTCCGTTGCTATAAGAAAACGTTTCGGTGGGGGGAGGGTAATTTTACCCCCCCCCCCCTCCGGCCAGAATAGGGTTAAAGGGACAGTCTGCGTTAGAAGAATATTTCGATTCACAAGTGATGGACTATCTGCTATAGAACTCTGAATCTCAAATATTCCAGCAGCATCTAGCACCATAAGAAAGATGCAGATATTTTTGGGCTCCCACTTTAAAATCTATAGAATGAGGTCATTCCGTCCTTCTGTGACCAACGCATTTTCCCAGGGAACTGAATTTTTCTGAAATTAGGTGTGATGGTGACAATCTGTTAAGGAAATGTGAAGGTGTTGGAAATTTGCAAAAATTTTCTGTTCGGCTTGCAGGTGGCAATTTATGCCCCCAAATGGCCATTTTTAGGATTTTTAAAAACATTTCAAGATCCTCTCATCGCTTTTTGTAATTTTTGGTGTGAAACTTCAGGACAATAGCAGTTGTGTCATGGACCACGTGTCATATTTAGCCAAACTCTTGTTCGGCTTACTGGTGGCAATTTATATATATGGAAAAATGGTGATTTTCATTGTTTTTTCCAAATATGCCAAAATGGTTCTTTCGATTAGTATCATTTTGGTCTGACTCTTCGAAGCAACTCTGAGTATGTCATGAACTATATGCCATGTCCTGAAAATCTCGTTTGGCTTACAGGTGACAATTTATGTCCAAAATTGGCTATTTTCATGGTTTTTTTCCGAATATGTGGGAAACAGTTTATCTAATTTTAGCCACTTTTGTTGCGAATATTAGCGGTAACTTTACGCATGTTATGAACCATGTGCCATGTCTCCGGAACATTTCATTTGGCTTGCAGGTGGCAATTTACGTCCAAAAAAGACGATGTTCAAGGATTTTTGAAAATGTGTCAAAAACATTTCTACCGAGTCTTGCCATTTTCTGGTGTGAATAGTAGGGGCAACTCTACGCATGTTATGAACCATGTGATGTCTGGATAAAATCTCGTTAGGCTTGTGGTGGTAATTTTGACATTTGGCGTGTCAATCTTATGGTTTATGTTCTCTTATTTTTTTCTTTGATCTAAAATCCCAGTTAAATTTGCGGGAGTCCACTAATTCTGTGACTTGTTACGCCCAATTTCTGTATTTTTCATCCGTCAATTAATTCGGATCCTGATCGAATCCTTAGAAAGTAGGCCTTCCAAGCTTTTGGCATAGCTGATTATGAGAAAGTTTTAAACAGCAGCTACATATTTCCGTCAAAGCGGACCTGCTCCTAACATCGGCGACAGTCTGTAACATATGTATGCACGTGGCTACATGCTTGCAAAATACGACCTGGTTTTGAAAAAAATGCATTCAAGGTATTCAGATTCGCTGTCCCCAATTAAAGATAGCAATCAAAGAATCGACGTTTCGGACTCCTGCTTTTGTGAATGAGTCTTATAAAATGAAATCTGCCAGGCCGTGCGTTTGCAAAGAATTTTCCCTGGCAACTGCTCAGTCGATTTTTCTGATTTGTTTTGCATTGCATTGAATATTTGTCATAAAACTTCACCTTATAGCAAAAGAAAGAAAAAACTAAAATAAGACTAAAATACTAAACTAAAAAAAAACTAAAGTAAAAAAGTAATCTTATCTTATTCAAGGCAATTTGTGTCATAAAATGGCTACATGGAAGGACTTCCAACGTCATTTCTTTTTAGTTGTAATTTTCAGCATGAAACCTAAGCGTACATATAGTTATGTCAGGGGTATTATTTTAGTTAAAGTTGGTTTAAGATTGATTGATTTTCCACGTGCTTGGAGAATATTTGGAGATCCCTTACATTCTCACATTTCACAAACAAATTTTATAATCGCACATGGCTTTAAAAGAATCAAAACTTAAAGACGCCATGGGAATGCTTTGATTGTCTATTTCTTTTCGGTATAGCTGTTTTGTCTCAATTCCAGAATGTGGAAGCCTCCCATTAACACTGACGTGTTACGTTTAGTCAAAACAGGTAAATCTTTTCTCTTTTGAGAACCTGACGTATGACTTCTTATTGAAGAAATTTGGGTAGATTTTTACCAGAGGCTAGAAATGAAAATTTTAAGTTTTTATCAGAAAAGGTAAGCTACTATAAAAATCAATTTTAGGATTGGACATCATAGTGAGCAGAATGAAAGCGTTTAGATTTGAGCGGCAGGACGAGAATGTCAACTCACTTCTTTCAGAGATCTGCATGAACATCTCTAAACAACGACTTTACAAAGCAGATCTCTGCGTCCATCTCTAAACGTCATTCATGTTGGCAGTTTTTTTTGAGAGGGCATTTAGAAGACTACACACAATAGACTGCTATTTTCTCAATTAAAAAAATCAAAGATCTAATGTCACTTGAAACGAAAAAAGTTTGAAGCTGCTGTAAAAGTCCGTAGAAAGACTAAAAATTCATCATACATACCAAGTCTGAGCTGTAGTTTCGTCACGTCATCAGTTATAAATCGATCAATCCCTTTTTGAACCAACATTTCAATCTTAGACGCTTGTGCCTCGTTCTCCTCTTCAGATCTTGCAATGTTGTATATGGTATATGCACCAAAGCTGATATTCGTTCCGTAAGTTGCTTGAAGTGAGGCTGCAGTATTATTCGAGTACTGAGGGTTATCAAATGAGCGAATATCAAGATCTAAGAAGCTGCTGTTGACTTTCTTGAACAATACTCCTGATTTTAAGATGAAATCTGCAAATTCCGACCCTGAACTTGGAGCAGCTTCGATACATTCTTTCAAATCAGGAATCTGGGACGCTATTTGTAATTTCAGGAACTGTATCACCGGCTGAGGGAATGAATATAACCGCAGAGAAAAACCGTTCCCCACGGTTATCTCTGGTGCATAAAGTTTGGCAGCAAGAGTTTTCAAGTAGTCAAATGAGGAAAGGATTGTCTTCTTTGTCAAGTTGAAATCTCTCACAGCTTGCGCTACCATTTGTGCTGTTTTAATAGCTCTATCTATATGCAAGTTATTCGAAGTGAAGTCAGGTTTCATCTGAAAGAAACGGCATATATTCTTAAATCACAATACAGGCCGAAAAAACTAGACCAATTCCATAAACTTAATAACTACAAGCTACGGAGTTAGTGGACCCACGAAAAAGGTAGAAGGATCTTTGTGTTGCAGCAAAAGAATAGTGAGCCATTGCGACATTCTGCATCAAGTGGTCTACTATCATTGCCAAAAATCTTCGCCAAAATTAGATTGGCGAAGATATTTCGGCAATGATTGTCGAAGAACCACCAACATTGACGTTTATATCTAAACACTCTAAATATGGCCATGCACAGTGGCCATGCCCAACCCAAACTATATCGTCCTACCAAAAGTTGTGAAAGTCAGAAATTAAAAGATCGAGAAATATGTCAGTGACACCCTTACACAAATTTGATTCAATCAAAATTTATACACATGAAAAGAGTGACGCTATTTTAAAATCACGTGTCATTATTAGTAGCCTCCTTCCCAGAAAGAAGAAGTTATTTTTAGTAACCATGTGTGTCGAATTTTAACACCATTTACAGACCTCAAGAAAATAGCATGAACTTCTGAGGGAAGAGGATGCATAGAATAAACTGCAGTGATTGATTGATCCATACATCCATGATTGATCATATCAAGAACGTCCTCCATATCAGTGATAGAAGACACTATTCGGTGCCTAGAGTGTATACATAGCACAGAAAAGCAGAAGACGAGCGGTACTTCGACGCAATGCATGCGTATAGCTATTCATTACCTCGATGTAGTGCAGCATCTCTGTATTTTGAGTTGCACGAAGAACATCTTGTAATAATGGTATCTTGCGAGGCTTGTCATAAATGTAAGTGTTACCACCTGGACAAAAAAAGAAAACAACACATGTACCGCAGGATTTGTTGGTTTTCACTGAAAATATGACTTTCTTTTTTATTTTAACGTGAGGCACACGATTTCGCTCTGAGTAAGTGCTCGTGTAAATCAGCTGACGTATTATGTCGATATGGAAACTAATTCAGATCTGCTGGAAGAGGAAGATGGGTGACGATTAGGATTGCTGGCACAAAGCTGCACCAAGAAAAATTTGTTTCGAAACTAAAAGACACAAACACTTGAACAGCAAGAATCCTTCTTACGGAACGTCACAACACCTACCAAACATGGAGTACAGTTTTTGACAAGGACGATTACATATGAAAGCTAGTCCAACGATTTCAGACTTAATTCTAGGAGGCCTAGATCCTGGCAACGCTCCTACAAGGCCTCCCTTGCTCAAAATGCATGTCAAGTTTTCAAAACAAAAGTTAAGGTGAATCTTTGATAAAGCAAGACAAAAAATGTTGCTGACAAACTTAAAACAATGACAAACTTACCACTTGTGATGTTGGTCGTGATGTTTAGAGAGGCTATTTCGTCATAAGTGCAATTCCATATCAGCTTATCCAATCCAGTCAATTTCTGTAAAACAAAATGAAAGAAAAGTAATCCATGCATCAACCACATGAACTAATAGAGATGAAAAGATTTACCCTTTTAGACGTCAGATAACGCAGAACAAGGTAGGGTCACTTCATAGTCTTCATTTTCATAAGAATCAATAAAATTGAGCTTAGGTTCACTGTTCTTATATTTTCTGCTTTGCGCCCTCTTTTTTTTTATTAAATTGATCTGATATAAAATGTTCCAAGAGTATACTTGTATGAACTTTCTCCGCAGTTCTGAAGAAGTATAACCACCTATAGCACAGAACGAAAGACTTTTGGTACTTAACTTTGCCACTCACAAAAGTCTTTAAAATACGGTTGAGCCCCTAGCAGTTGAGCCCCTAGGTGGTCCTCCGGATAACGGCCACAAGGTTTCAGTCCCAAACACTTCCCGTACGTTTTCTTTTATAGAGAACCTCCGAAATGTGGCGACCTCTCAAAAAATGTTTGGCGGCCACCTGGCGCCTTCAAAACGAAGAAAAATAAATAAAGTTCTCCTCTAAAAGCGGCCGCTTACCTATTATAGCTCTAACTTTGTTTCTAAAAACATCTGATATTTATGGAAAAATTGTGTGCCTTTACATACACTTTGCCCCAAGAAAATGATTACTTTGTACAAAAAATGCTTGATTTTACCCATCTTCAAATCAACCTAAAACCGCCTATGAAGTGTTATACGTAAGGTTTTAAAACCTTTTTTAGTAAACTTCTGAATAACGGCCACCTCCCATAGCAAGAGCCACCTAACTTTGGCGGTAAAAGTAGGTGTTATTAGAAGTTCGACTGTATGACTATTACCTCAAGTACTGCTCTTGTTCTAAATTATTTACACTAAAGTGCAGTCAGAAGTTGTTCTTTAATTGTTCTTAATTATTAGACGATTTTGAGACTGGCGTTCTCATGAAATCGTTTTTATTCAATAAAAAAGGAAAGCACAGCTTGAAAACGGAGCGGTGCTGATATTACACTATAGCCACTCAAGTAAACATCAGCATGCATTTCACGAAGTATGGATAGTACCTTAAGGTTTTCATCGTGGAAAACCACAAGTTTATCATCCTTTGTCAAAAAGACGTCCATTTCGTATCCATCAGCTTTTACTTCAGCTGCACTCAAGAACCCATCGAGTGTATTTTCTTGGATGATTCTTGGACGTCCTCTGTGAGCGATGATTGCAGGCTTCTTTATAGTATGTAGAAGGTGGTCTGTAGGAATGTCGTTGAAGTTCAAACTTGGGCAGGGCAAGTTCTCCACAGCTGTAATGAAATAAGTGGACATGCTGAAACTTTAGGTACGATATATAATTCTTCGATGAAACCGAAAAACACTGGCTTTTGACAATAACTAATACCTTAAAATGCTAAATTATTAGCTAGATCAGCATTTGAAGAAATGGGCTTAGTAAACTGCAGCTTATTTAACGTAGCAGCTTAGAACAATGCGACTTAAAGGAACAGTAGCTCAAAATTTTTTTCTAGCCGATTGCTATAGTTCTGCCATACCGCCAGGAGATTTCATAG
>JAOBRC010384237.1:0-12528 GCA_027575255.1 Scolionema suvaense
GAACATATTAAATTTCAGGAAAAGTCACGAAATTTCAGCTCAAAACGCTTATCCGTTCCGGAGATATCTGCAAAAAACCAACAGGGGGGGCTCTCAGAGCCCCCCCCAGTAGATATAGGGTTAAGTAAACCTTTAACAATCCAATTACTGCAAGCGCTTTTAGCACTTGAAATTCTTCTCTCAGGTTCTGGCAAAACGGGAACGTCTTTTCAAGTTTATTTGTCCGGCTGAAAGTTTTTATGAATAATGGCGAATTTTTCCCCATGTTGTCTCCGTAAATGGAATCTTTTTTTAACTATAAGCATAATGCTTGTAAGCATACTGAAGCTGGTAACCTTGAAAAAATGAAGCATAATGCTTGACATATCTCGAGCCTCAGAAGATTTGGCCTGGGTTCCTTGAGCCTCATAAAGTATGTCTCACATACTTCCAAGACTTTGAGATCATTCTTGACTGGGCAGGCAAGAAGATAATTTTTTCTTGCTTCATCTATACACAAAAGCTATAAAGTTAGATATAGCCACCCTGAAAGTTTGGCGTTCAAAAAGCTGGCTTTCCTAATCGTTTTGCTAAATTTAGAGGTAAGTGAACTAAGTATACTACTAAGCATACTTTGGGGCTCAAATTGGAAAGAACGAAAGCATATTGAACCTCAATAACTGTACCGTATAAAAGAGAGTATAAAAAGTATAAAACAAAGCGTATTTAAAATCCCTGTATAGCAGATTCCTGGGTGTAGGAGACACATTTTTCAGGAAGCGTAAGTGACTACTGCAGATAGGTTCCACTGTGTTCCATCGAGTAAATATCACTCGTTTCGTCACTGGAGATAATCAGCCATGCTTGCAATTTTGCAAAAACCAGTGTTTGTCTAGAACTGGTCATGCTGGCCTGATTTTGATTGCAATCAATACTCTGTTCAATCTGATTTGAAAAGAACTTGGTCTCAAGTTTTGGTAAATCAGTACGCTACAGAATTCTTCACTCTTAGTACGATAATGACATTCTATCAGCGTAAAATGTTAGGTTAACCCTACAAAGGCCGGGATGTTTGGATATTAAATAAGCCGGGGAGAGGGGGGCGGGGGCCTGGAAAATCCACAAAACTTAATCAATCACCTTGAAACTTGGTAGGATGTTAGATCACATCAATATGCATTAAATTAGTATGCAAAACATTTCACAGGTGGTATCATTGTCATGACCTCATCATTTTTTTCTTATATGGTCATTTTTGACCAATTTTTCGAAAAAAGTCAAAACATTAGTGAAAAAGGAGCAAAATTGCTAGAAACCTTTTATTTTGTACTTTATTACTTAGTATAGGGTATTTTACCGCAGCAGAGTTAAAAATCCAGGTTTCAGGAACTTTCTTCAATTTTCCACTGTCTCGACATGCCAAATGTGGAGAACAGTAGATGACGTCACGCCCAAATAGTCAAAAATTAAAAATTTTTTCGTCACCATCCGATTCCTCCCAAAAAGATAGGAAAAGTCACGAAGTTTCAATGCCGTACGGTAAGTTTTTCCGGAGATACAAAACCAAGTTTATAGCCGCGGGCCTAGTAGGCCCCCACCCGGCCTGTGTGGGGTTAAGGATAAGAAGACTTCTATTCCGTTGAGCTTTCAAGGTTGATTGTGGAGTGTTAAATTGTATCTCATACATAATATGAATTCCTAATACCTTAATTCACTCAAAATTCGCGCGAGTTTTATTTTCGCGCATCTAATTTTCGCGCAGAAGAATAAAGCTCAAACTTTCTCGCATGCTTAGTGCCGAAAAGCAGGCTGGTTTTATTTTAAAAAACAGCCTACAAACAGGTACTCATATGCAGTTGCGATTTGGATACCATGTTTCCCTCTGCTCCTGTCAACTTTTCCGCAAGTTCTCAGTATTGCAAGGAGATAAGGCAAGATACGCAAAGTTGAAAACTCGTGCCAAGTGCTCGAGTAATCTTGAGATTGTGTTTTTGCCTTTTGCAACTTGGCACGTGTTTCGCAAAATTCAATTTTCGCGCGCCCCTTTTCATGAAAATCGTCGCGCAAATCATTTCTTCGCGCGCCCAAATGCGCGTAAAATAGCTATTTTTGCGCCATGAATTACTCGCGCATCGGCTTGCAACGGAAACTAAATGTGCGCGAAATTTGTGTGAATTAAGGTAGAACTGAATTTTTTCAGGATTCATATTTTATCAAAAGCTGCAGTTGTGACCATAACTGGCTTGTCTCATATATACTTTTTTCTTGTCAAAATGTATTTATTAAAAGAGGTCATATTGAAAGAATTAGCTTTGATGTTAAATACCAACCACCAAAAAGAGGCTCATAGCAAGAGACCTTTTGAGTCTCGATTTTGACAAGTTATCATTTTGTTTCTGTTGCTTTCCGTTTAGCATTCGAGTATTCACTTCTGCCACTCCTAGAGCCATATGGTAACTCGTATCGAAACCACAAGACAGTACAAGACTCGTGGTATAAGCATACATGTGACTCGTTGCTTTCCCCACTGATCAACATGAAATTACCGAAGAGAGTAGTCTTGATTCTTTTTGTGGCTCAGCTTTCAAATCATGTTGCAGTCAATGGTATTTTGGGATACCTGCCACAAGTTCTACTCAAGTTTCAAGTTCCTGAAGAGGACTTAGGAGCTACCGAAGGTCTCATCACTAATGTTGTTACAGCTGGGCGTACACTTGGAACCATCATCTTCGGACCTGTACTAGATCGCTTTTCTTCAGTAAATGTTCTCGCCTCAATGCTATTTATGAATTGCTTGACAATGCTTGCATTCGGATTGAGCACGAACCCTACCAGTTTAGCCATCTGTAGATTTTGTTTTGGAGCAACAAATGGCGTTGATATCGCTTTAAGAGTGCTTCTTAAAATAGTTCCAGTCGATAGTTACGATATTGCTATAGTATTTGTCTCACCAATTACTCTTAGCTTGGCCATTGGACCACCTCTTGGCGGACTACTAGCAATGCCGGTGCAACAGTATCCTAACATATTTGGAAGAATGAGGATTCTTGATGACATGCCAGTACTCCTACCAAGTGCCGTATTGTCTACCACTTATTTTGTGACAGCTCTCTTCGTCATTTTCTATCTATCCAACAAGATCAACCAACTTTGCGATGAAGCGTCTAAGGGGGAGTCGCAGCCTTTTGCAAAACACTCTGACGGTGGCGTAAGTTGTTCATCCACCGAAGATGCTCATCCTGAAGTGAAAGTTGAGGAGAAAATCCAAGCAGAAGGCAAGACGTGCATTCCTTCGCTCAAAAGGAAATCTTCCACGACATTAGGTTGGCACATCAGCGAGTTAATGGAAACAGACTTTATACTCATATCATTCACCATGGTATTGTACTGGAGTGGATCGTACGCTTTCTACGTGATTTTTGCACTGTGGCTTGGAACTCCAGAAAGAATGGCAGGTATGGGATTCGAACCAAAGGAGACCGCTAATGTTTATCTTATTCCTGGGCTAGTGGCAACATTTCTCGATGTTTTTTGTCTTGGAAAAATTAATTCTTTCTTCAGACCACATGTTGCATTCTACTTATGGATGCTTTTAAAATCATTCTTGATTTTTATGGTTACATGCACTGGAGCCATCAAAGATAGAGTTCTATTTAATGTTATGGTTGGAGTCACCATAGCACTTATTCGATTTGCTACATCCGGATGCACTGCCTCCATTGTGAGTGCTCTTAACAGCTCTGTATCAAAAGATATTGTTGGTACTGCAAATGCGATTGCTGTGTCTACAGCAGCACTTACTTCATTTGCTGTGAGTGTTCTCCTTGGAAAGTTGTATTCATGGTCCATCCAGAATGAATTTAATGAGCAGTCTTCTTTTTCAATGTTTCCATTTAATCATTATTTCACCTTTTACCTGAGTGGCTTATTAACAATGTCTGCAGGTATATGTTGTTCATTCGTAAAGCTTAAAAGAGCAACCTCGGAGAGAAATCAGCGGAGCAAAAGTCATTAGTATTTAGGAAAAAGAGAATATCGAAATGATTCACATTGTCGATATAACGTCTTTTCTTCTACCAATGGAGTAACCCTGAGAATGCTAGTGCACGATCATGAGTGGTAATCCACCCTAACAGTCTGCAGATGCTGTTGTATCCTAGCATGCCTTATTGTTTTTCAGCTGAGGCTTACACCTGCGTAGAGTAGTGCATGTAGAATATGTGGCTGTTTGAAACAGATATTTTGTTTCAGAAAGTAACAGAGCTAAGCTAGCATTTTCTATCCTGCAAAGTCTAGCCTGTAAAAGCTTTCCATGTCATTAAAGGCCAGGATACAGAGCTATTAGATCTAACAGACAGGCGGACTGTATTATATTATAGTTGTGTACTTCCATGGACGTCAATTATACGACGTGGTATGCCCACGAAAGAGCCCTGTGCTTGCTCGTGGCTCAATAGGTATCATGGGATTATCATACTGCATCAAACCCAAAGTTTGCACTGAAAAGGGATCACCGTTGCATGAAGGCAATTTCAGCTGGCAATTAATTAGCAAAACTCATAGCAAAATTCAGGTGATGTTACACTGCAACTCGATACAACTCGCTGCAACTCTCTCGCAACTCGACGCAACCCCATTACAACTTTTTGTAACATGCCTGCTATCAGCTGTGCACTAGCACGTGCATATGTTCGCAACTTTCTTGAAATCAAAACCGTTTTGATTGCAAGAAAGTTGCAGCCGAGTTGTAGGCGATAAATGGGCTGGTTGCCTGGGTAAACAGCCTTTAAACAAAGGTCTCGAAATAGAACGCACAAATCCATTGTCACCGTATGGCGACACTAATGACAGTGTGACGTATAATTACGTTGATGCTAAGAAATTAGCAAGGGGTTGTCATGATCCCGTCATACCCAATACAAGCTCAATTAACAGTTGCGGATAGAGTTGTGATTAGTTGTATGGAGTTGTGCATCAATCTACAACGTGGTGTGCTACTAAGTTGTACAACTAGGAATAGTTGTCACTAAATGCCATGCTGTAATCTGCAATTCAGACTCAAAAGAACTGATCACATGCATCAGTACAGCCTCTTTACATTGCATATCTCCAGAGTACATGAATAGTTCTCTGATTTGGAGCAAGGAAGTTAACTTCCTTGTTTAGAGCCACGTGGAGCTAACGATGAATATTGGCCGTCACCATGCGACAACTAATTGGATTAGACGATTTCAATAAGACCACTTGAATCCCACCAATCATTGCCGACTTCATTGAAATTTACATTTTTTGCTGCTCTCCCCTACCACAAAAACAACAAACACTTTCCTACGCACTGGATAGACTATAAGTCATGCGGTAAGCATGAGCTTACCAGCATGGCAACTAAGTTAAAGTGTAACTTCAACTTTAAACCTGTTCAATTTTTGAAAATCTCATAGACACGGCGAGACAGATTAATGTTACCGTCTGGGCACTATCTTGGCATGGATCATAGGATGTGCATCAAGAAACCATGCAATTCACAAAGGAGCTTAATTAATTGCTTAACCCTTTTGCTACCTGATATCCGCACAGCGGGTGCAAAATTGGTCTCTTGTGTACCTGGCACCCGCAGGGCGGATACTGCAGAAATTGCTATTTTTTGGACCCTGTACAAAGTTGCATGCTACCATTTTGGATATTTCTGCATACTTAAGAAATTTTTGAGCAGTCAGCGAAAACCGCATGTCAATAGATGCGCGCCATCCCGAGCTATCTGCGTTTGAATACGAGCATGTTTTCAGAAGAAAGATGGCGGTGTGTTTGCCTAAGCATCACTTGTTCCAGAAGAGCTATGAAACTAAAATTATGCAATTGAAGCTACTTTATTACATGAATATGACTTTTTGAATAATTTTGATCACTTGGGAGAGTCTAATATGCAAGCTGTTGCCGTGGAAAGTGGTAGGACGATGAGACAAAAGCCTGCACATGTTTGGAGTCATTGGTGCCACTTCATTGGACTTTTGGGGTAAAACTAAAGTGTCTGCATTCATATTTGAGCCTTTTTATGTGAAATAGCATAGTGTAGAGGTGGGGGCTGCTTTATTTATTATGGGCATTGCACTGATATATTTTGCCACTAATTTTTCATGATTTTCACTGGAAGAGCAACTTAAATAATTCAGGTTCTATTTGCCTGAATATGATAAAAATTGGACAGATTGTTATCGGGATACTATAGGTTCACGTTCTGGAGCTTATATTTCATTCAGAATGAAAAATTCATTTTTTTTTGTCAAGTTTCGGATTTTTTTTGATTTTTTTTAAAAAAAAAAATTGATAAATTTATATTTTTTGCAATGATAGAATTATTATGACGCCAAGTAAAGGACATAATTTGGATCATGACCTTATTAAACCTGGACTTTTTTATGTACGCTAAACTCCTGGGGGGGTAAGAACTACCCCCCCACCCTAAAAGGAAAACTATTGCACCTATAAGTGTACATTTTGGTGTGAAGGTAGCCCTGGTATCGCACTTGTTAAACATGTAGATAACCACCTGTTATAGCAGCAAATTTTTTACTGACATCATCATTTGTCATGAATAATTAACGAAAATTAGGAAAAACGTGAAGAATTTTCTGACAGACGTAAAATAAGAACTACTAACTCTTACAGGCTGGTTGATCACTTGTTAGAAAGCTGATTAGTTGCTCGTTTCTGTGGTGGTAAAGTTGTTTCTAGGAAAGCTGCTTATTTGTCTGTATGCTTCTATTAATCATTGAATCAACATAAAAATAGCTCCAGACAGTTCTGACAAAAGGTCCATTGTTCGTGAACGGACGGTCCTTTTAGCACGAAATTTGGTCAGAACATGCACAACTACATTTGGTTCAGTGAAAAATTCAAAAATAGATTTTTTTTATTCAAGAATTTTTCTTGGGGGGTTAGTTTTTACCCCCCAGGTGAAATAGGGTTAACAGGGAGGCTTGGTCAGACCTAAACAAAAAGGGGAGTAAATCTTGACCGTCTTGATGGGGAGAATGTGTGTGGGAAGTTTGAACCAGATCTAAGCAAATTAAGAAAAATATTGAGCCAAAATGGTCTGAAAATTACAGAAAAATGTTAAATGGGCATTAGAATCAATACTGATTTTTTTTTTCTGGACTAGCTAGAGAGATGCAGTTTTCAAAATCCAGTTCCATATAGTAACAAGCTGGAATACTAAATTTGGAACGATTTGATCGAGTAGAAGTAAATTTATTGAAGTTTTTAAATGCAAAAAGTCAACTTCACGAAATTTCACCTCCCCTGATACCTGCAATTCTAAGCTGGTCCACAATTTGACAGCCTTCCACTCAACCAGTTTCGAAAAACTACCCCATTCTGATTCCGTCTATTGGAGGAGGATACTCTAGAAGAAAAATCAGGTCCATATCTTTATATCTCCTCTTTTTCATAGGGGGTGAGGGACATACCCCTATGCACCTTTGACGATCAAGAAAAAAATCCCAAACTTTGCCCTATGCACCCCTTTATGGTTTGAAGACCAAGCTTCTCCTGGGTGAAAACTGCATACTGGAAGGTAGCACAACTATTAGTGAAGCTCATGATATAATAATAACTCATACTTTTGAGATTCCTTCATAGGATTTTTACAGTCTGTGGAACCCCCGCTTTTGGTTGGGCGCTAACCGTTGTTGCTATAACTTACACACCTTCTAGTCTTTCTGGGGTCCTAACTTTGCGTACACATTCATTGCCTCACCTGCCTTGATTCAGATTTTAGGTGGGGGTGAGAAAATGCGCATAATCGCAATAGCCCGAAACAGCCAAAATTCATGTATACTTAACTTTTTTACAACGTTTTTGATGTTGCAATCCACTTAACTTTATAGAAATGACGTGATAGTTGATCACATGTATGTAGATGATAAAAAGAGAGAGATATCCAGAATTTTTTTTGAGCATTTCTTCAACTGCAACAGTACATGGTCAGTCGCGACACCCCCCTCCGGAAAGCGACTCCAAATGACATCCCCATCTGGCCAGATTTTTTAGAAACACTGTTATGAGCTGAAATTTTCAGAAGTGTTTGGTACCAACTACGCGGACTTGGAAATGGTCAATTTACCACACTGCATGCAGTTTAGAAGAATTTCAGATGGTCAGAAGATGATTTTTCATGATCGACATACTTGAACAGCACTAAGTCAGAAACATGCCACCGCCTTGCCTTGCCCGAAATAAATTTTGAACCAGCATTCCACGTAAAGGAAACTACTTCGCAGTGATAATTTACATATAATTAGGAACATTTGAATACATAGAAAAGCTTATTTGAGAACTTCGTTCCTGAGAAATTAGGATTTGAGTTTTTGAAAGTGATCCCTTGGGGCATGAAAACAGCCAAGTGTCAAAATATCGCAAAGTTGTTAATAACTTCTGAAACACTAAACTAAATCATCTGAATTTTTCAGGGGCAAATGCAGAGTAGTAAATGCATAAACAAAAAAAAGAATGGACATATCACAAACTATAGATGAGCATCGAAGCTCAGATTTGTTCCTGGCTGACCGCCCTATGACAGTGCATGAGAGACGACCAAAATCTAACACTTTGGTATAAAACAACAACTTCTACTACACTTCGGGTGCTCAAATGTAGCACCGAGATACCGCAGGCTATGCCCTACCTTCGACAATAAGCAGGCATGCGCAGTGACTAATTGTGCAAAAGTTATTTTCAAGTTTAGACACAATAGCGACATAGGTCAAATAAGGCCAAAACAGGCAAGAAACGCTGTCTTTCAGCGAAGATTGTGAGACTTTGAGAGCACCTTTTTGAAGTCTGAGTTCCACCATAATTTACGCTACATAATTTATCTCCGTTATTTTGAGCATAGTTTTTGCACTTAACACAATAAACATGCGACCGATAGTAAAAGCCTTTGCAGGCTAACAATTCTATATGAATTTTGCTCTTTCTTCTGGTAGCCTGTAGAGCTAAAATATTTTGTGGTTGAAATACTGCCATGCGCACAATTTTGTTTCAACTGTTAATTCAAAATTTGTTGCAATCAATTCTATCTATAAACACTACATTAAATCGACGATTAATAAAAATTCTGACGAGCAAGCTTATTCAACATTGCATGATAGCAATCATCATATCTCTGCAGTCAAGGGAACATTCTTGCTGCAGTCTTTGAGAGCGCGTCCGAACACAGGAAAAACTCCAGGTATGTGTTCAGTGCGGATGTTGGGCTGTAGGGCTGTACCGACCCAGGGCTGGGGCTGTTAAACGCGCACAGCCTGCATTGGTCACTTATAGTACAGATATCACCATATTGAGCATTGTATGTAGAAGAAGTCAATGTTCGACTATAACTTTTGAACTAGTCTAACTTTTTTTTATGATTGTGTTATTCATGGAAACTCCATGCTGATATCTATAGTTGCGTCGAGGATCAGCGTATGAGGCTTACCTTATCGGACAAAACAATGTCGGACAAAATTGTTCGCCAGTTTTGTCCTGCAAATAATTTTGTTCTACGTATAATTTAGTCCAATTTTAATTTTTCTTTTGTATGGATTTTTCTGAGAAACGTATTTCAATACACATAAGACAAATATGACCGTTCTCTTTGGTTGTATTTGTGTGTTTTCGCGTCATCTTATGGTTGCCATTGGGGATTTGATTCAACTTTGCTGCAAGGATTAATGGCTCTTTCATGTTTTGGGGGTGAAATGATTTTGATGGGAAAAACGTTTGATCAGTAGAAAGTAATAAATTTTACAATAGTTGATGAAGACGTAATTCATAAAAGGGAGAACGCATTTTAGGTAAGCAAATTTAACATTTGGTTCTGGACAAAATTTTTCATCGGACAAAACTATATGCCGGACAAATTTTGGTCGGACAAAACTATTCGTCGGACAAACTTTTCATCACCTTCGAAACATGTCGTTACATTTGGCCAACATTGTTTTGTCCGATAAGGTATTATTTCTTCACTTCATCGCCAAGGACTGCATCGGTAACTTTTCTGGGCAAAATGACCAAAACGTCAACTTAAAGTCCTCTGCTTTCTTGTGAGGTGAACCGGTTCGATACGGTTTTCTTTTATATTTCAAAGTATTTTGAGCCTGTGTTTATTTCTCTGGTTCCAATCGGCCTTCAACCTTCTACGTACGTGCAAGCCCACACTGGGTTTGTGCGTCCAAAGAAATAACGGAATCCCATGTTTGTTCGAAATTATAGGGCCAAGGAAACGTAAAAAGGATGCCCTCAAAGTCTAATAATCCTATGTCAAAGACACAATACTTTCTGTCTGATTTGGCCAGGTTTTTGCTATGCCCAAATCCTGTCAGAACTTGCTGATAAAATAGCTGCAAATTATTCACTACACGCGTCTGGCTATTACCAAAGGTAGCACATACTCGAGGTGACGTCGTAATGAAGGCGAGCTCTGGATGTAGAATGAAAGTGGACTTGTTTTGGCAAAGTGTTGGTTTCTACTGGGGCTCTCACTTGCACTGTCTGAGGGCAGTTAGCCAGAAACAAATCTGAGGTTCTAATCTGATATAGAATTCCTCTTGCGTTCATTCTTGATTTCAGTTATTCGTTTTACTTCTGTGCATGTGATGCTGTGCAGTATTTCAAAATTACAAAGAAAGTTCTTCAATGTTCACAATCAGCAATTTATATGCCTGAGAGCAGAAACTCGCAAGAATGCAAAATTTCAAATTTCTAAACCATTGTTCAGTTGAAACGTTAGCATGAACTCAATGATATAAAGAGTTCATGCAATACGGTGAACTGGATGAATTTTTATGAAATAGAACGTGTCGCGACAACACTTGCACAGACCTCGCGCTCTTCAGCCAAGCATGGCGGTCAGAAAAAGGAGAGTACAGATGACAAACCTGACTGTCATTTGTAGAACTGCAGGGCCGTAGGCACTGGGGGGAGGGGGGGTTGCTGGGGAGGCAATAATTTTGCCAAGTCAATTTTAAAAAGTCTCAGTTTTGGCTTGCATCTTTCTTTTTCTTCAAAAAAATTAATGATTACATCCATGCACTCATTCTCTGTTACTTTTATGTTTCATTCTTCATTATCTTGTGTCTGTATGTAAAAGGAATCCAAGAGTTCACAAGCACTTAGCTATGTACTTAAAATCTAGAATCTGCATTTTGTGTACGCATTTCAGAAGGACAAGAGGTTAAAACAGACAAAAATCTCTGAATCACAGAATTTACATCGCCTGCATTCCGATTCTGTTACAAGTTACCTTATCTAAGGATCATCATTAATGAACTATCAATTATACGTTCTGGCATCACCAATGTAAGCATCTTAGCTTCAAAGTGTAACAATGCTAAGCATCACCCAGACTGGTTCTAAACGAACCTATTCTAATGTAAAAAAGTGCTAATTGCTTATCGAGTGATGTTACACTTCTACTTTTTGCCCCTAACTTCTCTTGCCACGTAGTAGCACACCGCTCAACACATTGCTTAAGCCTCATCTGATCCGGCATGTTCGAAAATAATTTATTCTACATATTTGCGTAGGGCACAGCAGTTTTCAATTGTTGCTTATTTCGATGTATTTCCTGATGTTGATGTTCCTCTTTGCATGACAATTTCGCGGTCATTTAGCGCTTTTTTAACCCTTAGCTTGCGCTAATTATTTTTTCATACCTGAAAAAATCCAGCAATTTTGCCAATCTTGCAACTGCAATAAATTCTAAAATAATGAAGCTAGAGACATCGGGTTTGAACCATGAGAAAGAAAATTGAGTGTGCTTTAAAAAAGGTGTTCAGTTATAGGGGTCTAGCTGCAGCGGTTGCCAAGTTATAGGCATTTGAAGTGGGCATGGTAAAGAAACGTATATCTACGTAATCCGCCGTCTAAGGGTTAACAGAATTTAATGGTGGAATTGGATCCAAATTTTTGTGATGAAACAATGTTCACTACTTCCTTATAATATTACTACGGTCATGGGTGCGTAGATGCTTTCTAAACGCTTCTTTTGGATGACTGTTTCAATAAACCATTTTTTTATTTCCTTGTTTCAGCAGGTAGGCTTAATATACTTGTTTCATTGGGTATTTGACACTTGTTTGTCGTGAATTTCACTCATTGTAATGTAGTAAGTAACCCGGTAGTGGGGGTTTGGGGAGTTTAGAATGCTGAAGCCTTCGACCAAAAAGGTATTTTCTCATAAAGAACATGTAATATCAATTGAAACCACAATAGCGAAAAAAACAAAAGCAAAACCTATGAAAAGTTTCTTAAACAATAGCCGTGACTAGGCTTAAAGCTGTGCAACTTTTTTGGTTGGTGATTCTGACAAGAACCTTTTCTTTGGCATTGTCAGCATATTCCTCGATAACTCTCGATCAGAGTTAGCACATCGTCGTCATCAGTAACAACAGAAACAGAAATTTTGATTGAAGGGAAACAATCGACCATGTAGAACATTGCTCCAATTGCAGAGACGAAGCATTCACAGCTGAGTATCAGATATTGGTTTGATGAGGCGATGTTCTGAAA
>JAOBRC010384348.1:0-12528 GCA_027575255.1 Scolionema suvaense
TATCTGGGCTCCAGATGACTAATCTGCGCTACATTATGGAAATGTTAATTGGAAATGGGTTCAAGAAACATTTAAACGGCACTTAACAAATGACTATGGAGTTCCTTTAAGGGAAGAAATGTTTTGCAGAAGAAATCTTTGCGGAATTCATTTTTGTGATTCAGACTTCAAAATTGTATTTTATGGAAGAAGCTGTGTGCTCCGTATTAATTTTTGCAATGGGAGCGGAAGGTGTTCCGTGTCATTCGTCGTGCATAAACGGGTCCTTAAAGCCTCAAAAAAAGACACAAGTAAGATTTTACGGCTTTAAATCGACTGCTTTATGTTTCAACGTTCTTTTGAAAATTTTACGGAATACATTTTTGTGATTGGTCGACTACTAGAACGTTTTGCGGAACAAATTTTGCGAAAAAAGGCCAAAATTGTGAATTTAAGCTACGCTAAAATTTCCTCCGTAAAAATTTAATCCGTAAGTATTTACTTCCCTTAAAGGAAGGGTAATGTGAAATTTTAGCGGTGGATAGAGCACACCAAGACATGACATTTGGTTTTTATTTCATAGCAAAAGCTTGTATGGTTTTGGAGATATCGAGCCCCAAAGTTCTGTAGCTACCATCTTGCCTTTAATTATGCATGACATCACTTGTGTACCACTCAAATTATCCAAACTTTGTACCCAAAATACTCAATGTTGAATTGCTTTGGAGTATTTTTTCTTTCATTTTATCACAAAGCTGGATAATATGTCAAAGATCTGTATGAGAAAATATACAATTAAAAGAGAGGTAATGTGCTAAAGGAAATGGTAATGCTTAGCAGCGGGAAAACCATGACATCATCAAAATCAAGATGGTAGCTACTAAGCTTTGAGGCTCGAAATCTCCAAAACTACTCAAGCTTTGGCCATGAAATAAACGCCAAGTTTCATGTTTTGATGTGCTCCGTTACCTAGCGCAATTTCATTTCTGACGATACCCTTCCTTTAAGGTAAGCTGAAACAGAAAAAACAAATGCACCAAACAAAAATCAAATACCTTTCAAACAAGAGCAGGAATAAGAATTAACTTACTTTAAAATGTTTCGCAAAAAGCTTAACTGTTTTACAATCAGGACCACCAAATTCTTTTGAATGCCTGAAAAAAGATGAAACTAGATTGAATGGCTAAAAATCAAGACATCGAATTTCATCGTCACAGCACAGTCTGGCCACAATGAACAATAACTAAAATAATACAGAATTCGCCAGCACTCGTAAAATGTATTGACAATCATTCATCCCCATCACAGAAGAGTGACAAGTGAAATTAGCACCAAAATACTTGAAAAGAAAATGACACATGCCCATGTCTCAGCTGAATGAGGGTGTTCGAAAACTTGATACAGCTTGTAACTCTTATTGATTTTTTTCAAAATTTCTGTATAAAAAAAGGAATACCCCATTGAAAAAAATTGTAAAAAAATTGTAATCTGATCCTCTCAAGCCATTCCTAAAAAATCATGAAACATATCACAAGACCAAACCTCAATAAGTCAGCAGCTCTCTGTCCAGACGAAGTGATGATCAGCAGAGCAGGCGAACCAGCTGTATCGCTCACCATCTTTTTGTGTTTTGTCCATTTAGGTATAACTAAAAAAACAAGAAAGTTTAGAGATAGAGCAAGTCGAAAGATATATGCCATGAAATACCATAGCAAATCAAATTCATAACTTATCTTAAATTATTTTACTTACAGGTGCCTGTGACGGAAGGACTGTTCAGCAAATTATTCATCCTGAAAACTTTTATTGCATAAATAAACACTGCTAACACTTAACCAAACGAACTGCTGCTTCCACGCAAACGCAAGCTGAAAAGTACCGCTACTCATCGCCTGACACAACATTCTTCAAGATAAATCACAAACAGCAAGTCAGTATACAACTTCTCTCTAGAACATGTCAAGTATTGCCCGCCCAACGGCTGTTTATAAAAACAAGCTGATTTTGAGCCAAAACGACTTGCCTACAGTAATAGCTCAGTCAACCCATAATAGGATCAGCAAGCATTTTATTTCATTGAGCAGGTGGCATTTTTATTCCTCCATCAGTCCTTCTCGTCAGCATGATCACATCCAAAGAGCTTGCTGCAATCAAAGCTTCAAAGCAGTGTGGTGCAACCCATGTAAGCAAACTTCCAAAGCCACTGATTGAGAATAATTATATCGCAGATTCTCACAGGTTGGACACCATGGCATTGGATGGTATATCGAGGCAAGAAAAAATCAAAGTCAGGCTGAGTACGCGCGGCCCAACTTCATCCGTCACAGGCACCTTCAAGGCCTATCAACAGGGCATACGTTCTTCCGAGAAACTTTCGCAAGGTTCAAAACTTTTTGGATAGACTTTTGCGAATCAGTAAATCACAAAAAAAAGGTTTGTGCGATAAACTTTCACCAAAAGAAAACAGTTTGCTATTTTGCTAGGTCCTGAACCCTCCTCCCTAACAAAAACCAACATTGGAATGAGTAAACCTTTGCGAAATCGTATTTTGAAAAAAAATTGTGAAATAAACTTTCACGTACAGACGTGAAAGTTTCTCTACCAAAAGTTTCTCCAAAAAAAGTAGTCAAAACATAAACATGAAAAAATTACGTTACGGCGAGAAACTTCCGCAGGAAGAAACCTCAGCGTTTTTTCCCCCAAAGTATTTCAAACATCCCATTTCGCAAAAGTTTTTCCCTCAAAAATTAAAAAAAGGCTAATTTGCGAAAGTTTCTGGCCTTAAAGTAAACAAATTTGTACCTGATCTCCTGCATGAAAGGATGCTACTATGTACAGCTACAGGTAGCAGTGGGCAAATACAAAGCGTATAAGAAGCAGATGAATGACAGACGACCTTGCTCCACTTTGGAAGTTAACTTCATTCTCGAGAAAATATAGTGCATACAAAACACAGACACGGTCAGGAGCAAAAAATGAACATAAAGAAAAGAGGCAACAAACTTACTTTTGCTGAGGTAACTAGAAAATTCACTGTCATTCCTTTCATTGGAATCACTTTCAAGAAACCAGTTATCTGAATAAAGAAAAATCCAAATCATACAAAGAAAAAAGAGCAAGCATACAAGATGTAGCTGCAAGCCATGATTATTCTGTCAATATAAAGAACCAAAAAAATTAACAGAAATCCTATCAGGGTCATATCAGCGGCAAATCATTCTTCCTTTTGGCAGCTATGTCACAGACGTGACAACCCACAGCTACGGCCACCATTTTTGAGGTGAAGCGGCGCGCTGGAACGAAGAGGATTTGACCATGAATCACGCAAAGTCATGGATAATTTTAAAAATTATACTTAGCAACTCATAACCATTAGTCACAAGACCGCCTGCAATTAATAATAATACTATAGGTCTAACATGTTTGCAACTGTAATTTGGCTGACGTTAAGCAATTCCAATAATATTGATTGAATTTCACAGGCTACTGCCTTTTCAGCCCTGTAAATCCA
This sequence comes from Scolionema suvaense, assembly GCA_027575255.1. Classification (NCBI taxonomy): domain Eukaryota; kingdom Metazoa; phylum Cnidaria; class Hydrozoa; order Limnomedusae; family Olindiidae; genus Scolionema; species Scolionema suvaense. Next base: position 3,491 of record JAOBRC010384348.1, read on the forward strand.
CAACGGCATTCAGCTTTGCCGTCGGTTTTGCCGATGGAAATGCAGTTCACGACGGCAAAATTTTGCCGCCACCATTTTTTAGCATTGTAGTCAGAAGCTTTCCCATCAGTGACTTGCAGTAGCCAGTATGAACATCTGTACCGCCCACTTATGGCATAACCTCATCCACATTCACAAAGAAATTTTACGTGTAGTAATCTATTGGTAATATATCTTCTGATCAGCAATCGTTTTCACACCTGCCACTTTATTTAGCGAATGTCCATCTGTTTCCCATAGTAATCGATGTCCTAATCACTTTCGCACCAAGATTTGATAATTTGATGATTGCGCGAGTATGATCGATAATCCATGCAGTTTTAGGCTTGCTCGAAGTGAGATTAACACTGGTGACCTGATCAAGGAGCACTTTAAATTTCCTTCTAATCTGGCTGCAAGGACCTTCACTAACACAAGAAAGAAGAAAGCATTCTATTGAATTCGCAGTCAAACACATCATGGGTCATTAATATTTTATTAGATGCAAAAAAGTTGCTGCTGCCTACACTGGAAGTGTTCTGCTTCAATCATTGGCCCTATTCATAATGAGATGCAAAAAGTTCCGCTACTGTGATTGGCTCTATCTACTACGAGAAAAAGAATATTCAGCAAGAGTATGAATAGGCCGGGAAAGAGTAGACTACCAAGCATGCGCTAGGTAATGTGTAAGTACTGAATGTTTGTTGCAAGCATATAAGCTGTGTTGCGATTGGGGCATGGGTATTGGACGTTTGTGAGTTAGTGCCCCACAAGCGTTTGACAATCTGCGGAGGTTGCGCTTCGTGTGGGAGTTGCCAGTCCACGCTGGAGTGGAAAGTTAACCCTTTGGGGCTCAGGTTTGTGGTTCCTGCAGCAATGGTTGATCACCGTTTATGTCCCAAGGCATCTTCCCTGCCCATTCCGAAAGTAAATCTATGGCTTCCCGACGACTTCGATTTTGCCGTCCTACTGCCGCCGGCCTGGAGGCCCACGACGGCAAAATTGTGCCGCCGCACATTTTGCTTAATTTACAGGGCTGCCTTTTTTCCACTGAGTGGCAATGGCGACCAAGGTCTTGCTGCACCTCGTTCAAAATGGCTGCTGAGTATGGTCATGTGACTATCTGAAAGAAAGAATGGAATAGGCTCCGATACTATTTAACCTATGGTCATCTGATCTCAGGCATGAAACCACCAGAAGAAATCTGAGCCAGAAAAGGAGCTATTTCTAACTAAACAAATGGGCTCAATGATGTTCAACACTTTAATTGGCACAGGTGAAACTCAGGTTCCTAGGTATCCAATACCCAGAACTTCGGTTTGAGCCGGAACTGTTCTATGTTGGTGATCTACAATTTCAGCTAAATAAGCACCTACATATAAGAATGGTTGATGGAAACTAACTGAATGCAGCCCACCAGTCTTCCCCCTCTTAGTCCTTTATCGCTTATTTTCAGCATTCCATCTTCAGCGCGTCATATTCCATGTCAGTGCAATACTTTTCGTTGCTTTATCACTTATTTTCGCCATTCCATCTTCTACTTCAGAGCAATACTTTTTGTTGCATGCTAAGTCCATGCAAAGGGGGCTCATGGTATCCGGCAAAGTACTAAAGTGGCTTTGCCTCAATATTTTTTACTTCACAATTAAGACTTATATTCATTATATTAAAACCGCAATCAAAGATAAAAATTAGAATTAGGGAAGCTACACATAGAAAGAGCCAAATAAACGGAGTGAATTGAGCAATCTTTATGTTGCCCTCAGATAATTGCGATTCTGTTTACTATAAGAGTAAGTGACCAATCTAAATTGTTAGAATTAGAAACCCGAAAAATGAGGAATTTTCCGTTTAATTATTTTGCCTTTAATACCAACAGGCCTTTGGATTGAAAAGCATGCTTCAAGTCACACTGGCACACTTTTATCACCATGCTGGCAATCTCAGCTTGCTGCATGGCTTATTGTCTATCCTGTGCATAAGATAACTTTTGTTTTTGGTATGGAAAAGGTGCAATGATTCCTGGGATTCAAGTGGTCTTATTGAAAACTACTTACTAATCTGATTAGTTGTAGCATAGCTACAGAGAATGTTCACCTTTAGGATCATGTAGAGAGCTGTCATGTAGCTGCAACGTATTGATGCATAGTTGATCTGCATTGCACATGCCAGCACGGCATTTGGTGATAACTATTCCTAGTATACTTACTGTCCGTATAGGTAAAATAGAAATGATGAGTATTTAATGCAAATTACACCCGTGGAAGGCATTGTTTTGCGCCAAAATGTTGTGCAAAGCACTCTACAAGTCATTTGGAACAATTTTAAGGCAAAATTGAAGGCAAAATTGGTGTGTTTTAGGTTTTGGGGCAAACTGACCATTTCCAATTGTCTTCAACAAAAGAACAGTAGAACAATAGAATTTGACCCAAATTTGGAAATTTTCACATCATTCGATGTCTTGATAAATTTTATGAATTGCCAACAAGAACCAGCACCTAAATATCACTTTTCAAGATTTGGAGGCAGAAAAACCACCAGGCCGGGGGGGGGGGGGGGGGGGGGGGTCGATTTGGCTCCCCCCAGCCTAACTAGGGTTAAGTCAAAGAGCTCACCAGGGATAAATAGACAATACAAAAATAAAATTAAAGACGTAGCAATAGAAGAATATATGGTCAAAAAATAAAACAATATGCACAACACATAAAACTAACCCCAGGGATATAAATTTAAACAGTTTCAAATATCTATGCTTGCAAACCAGACATTGCCCGCACATTGCTTGGGGGATGTGAAACAATCTTTGAAACTTCATAAATGAACACCACAACCCAATGTTACTCGCCTTTCAAAGGCAACTACAATACAGGCACTAAATTTGAAAGCACATGGAAACTCATGCACAGCACACAAGTAACGTCTTCCAAATCTGAGTAACTTCTCAGCGGTTATATCACACTAGGGTTCCTCCCCCTAACTGGCTATATTTTACTAGCACATCAGACCGTTTTCAACCCAAAAGTTAAGTTTATAGTCCCTGCTATGTTCCTACCAAGTTTTAGTCTTATTGGAGGCGTTATAGGGTTTCGTTCCCTGTGGGGGAGGCAGTAGATAGGTGTACACTGACCCTGGAAAGAGTGGAGTTAAATAGTGTAAGTGAATCAGTTAAAAGCCAGGAAGACTGAGAAGTATCATCATAAAAGTTGAATTTTAGCATAAAACATATTGCATCATACAGATTGGCAGCATGCACCTGAATTTTTCCATCCAGATTTCCTGCTCGATCCAGAAAACCTCCATCTCTGTGTGATGGGGCCAGTTGTAGCTGTATCATGCTGAAGTCAGCATATCACTTGTCTCACTTACCTTCACTTTTCATAGCAAGAACAGCCATAATATAAATACCGTAAATCCTCGAATAAGCGCCACCCTCGAATCAGCACTGCCCTTGAACAAGCACCGCCCTCGAATAAGCTCCACCCTCGAATCAAGGCTGTCCTCAATTAAGAGCCGTCCTTGATTAAGAGTGCAGTTTTCAGATTTCTTTCTGAAAAAGTGCTGATTCTAGACCAATATTTGACCATTTTGTGCATCAAAAGATATTCTATCTATTTCAAAATGACAATGTATAGAAATATGCAAATTTTTTATGGAGAAAAAAAATTATTTGTCCGAAAAATTTTCTTGTTGAATAAGGGCCACTCTCGATTAAGCGCTGCTTCAAAAAAGTTGAGTGCAAAATAAAAGCCTGACCCTCAAAAAATTTGAGTGCAAAATAAAAGCCTGACCCTCAAAAAAGTTGAGTGCAAAATTAAAGCCTGACCCTCAAAAAAGTTGAGCGCAAAATAAAAGCCTGACCCTCAAAAAAGTTGAGTGTTAAATAAGTGCCACAACGCTTAATTGAGGATTTACCATGCTGAAGAAAATTCATACATAAAACAAAACGTTACTCCACTTGGAGGAATGAACCCAATACAGCTAACACCTCTGGGTCTCTGGAATAGCTTATAAATATCATGATCACCCTGAATCACCCAGAGAGACTGTGAGCAGATTCTGCAAGAAACCAACAATTTCTAACAGAGTATGAGAGCAGGCTACTTTAAAAATTTAATTAGAGGATGCAAACGGCACCACGGATATTTATACTGTCCGCCAAGGACTGCTCTGGCCGATCGTTCTGATGGTCTGTTGAACGATCGGCCAGAGCAGTCCTTGGCGGACAGGATATATCCGTGGTGCCGTTTGCATCCTCTAATTAAATTTTTCCCCAGGAGCACACAGTTTGTCAGAAAAGGTCATGTTGAGGTTATACATAACATCAACTGATGAGAGCTGATTTCAATGGATGTAAGTTTTTATCAACAGTTGATACATTCTTCAACTGCCGATATTTTCATCTGGTCAGCTGTGAATTAAGATCGATTGATCAAAAATTGCCTCAAAAGTTGATGTCATGAGAACGGGTCCACTTACAGGATCATTTGCAAGTGGTCACATTTAAGAAACCTTGAGTGCATGGTCCCATCAATAATTCCATCAACTATTGCAATTATCATATCAACAGTTGGCAACTTCATGAGAAGTTGCAAAAAGTATCAACAGTTTATACAAGGCAAATAAGCTGCCCAGGAGTGATTACCAACTGTTGAAGAAGGAGCACGGAATAAACAGTCCCGAAGATTGAAAAACGTATCATCAAAGATGTTGGTTTTATGTTGCAGATTATCTCCGTCCATACAGGCCCCCATTCCGGGAAGAATCTCTCTGACCCTAGAAATCTGAAAGGCACTTCCCAGTGGGCACGTCAACGCTATTTCAACGTTGAAATAACATTTCCACATTCAGCGGCAACGTTGAAATAACGTTGAAAATTGGCTTAGATGGAAACAAGTCTGCCGTTCACTGACGTTATTTCAACGTTGAAATAACCTAATTTTAACCTTCTTAGATTAGGTTCTGGACGTTATTTGAATGTTCATTTAAAGTGATTACAATGAATTAAAAGAGGATGGATTACAAGCAGGATAAAATTTGTGTTTTCAACGTAGGACCCAAAAGATCGTAAAAACAAGCTGAAAACAATAAAATGGAGTAAGACAGATCAGTCGCATGTTTTATTTCGAAACAGCTCTGAATTTTACTGTTGAACATATATAAGAAGTTCTACAAAGTCTTAAATATTAGTTAATAAACAGAACACATCTGCAGCAAATGTCTTTTTCTGTTTCCTTTGCCTTCATGATGTCTTTGCATTATGCTTTCATCGACGTGGAGAGATATGTTGCCTTCGTAAATTCAAAAAACTCTCATCTCGTTCATAGGTTTTCTGTCTTGATCGTGCTTTCAGATTCTACTCCAATCCAGGAACTTCCATAAAGCTTTTTCTGCATGAAAAACAAAAAGTAACATAGTGCAAAAGAAGTTCACAGAAACGTGATACAAGAGAACAATCTAAACAACAATAGCAGCGAACAATAGCAACATCCTCACCAATAGTCACAAAAAAAGAGAAGAGAAAATGAACTTACGACAGACTTTGCATGAGACATTTTTTTCATTATCAGAATGCATTGTCATGTCGCCTCGAAAGTAAACCCACACTTTATCACCATGGTCCTGTGACCAACCAAGAGACGAACAAAAAAGAACCAGATCCTACATTACGACAGACTTCGCACGAGGCACTTATTTAGTGCCAGCATGCGTTGTCACATCACCCCTGGAAAAAAAAATAAGATAAAACAAAAAAACAAAAAAATAACACCGAAAAAAGGCAAAATAAAAAAAAACAGACCTAAATTGACGACTGACTTTGCATGAAGCACATTTCCAGTGCCAGCGCACATTGTCACATCGTCCCTGTAAACAAACAAAAAAGGAAAGATCCTAAGTTGTAGCCACTTATTCAAACCAGCAAGCATTATCACATCGACAGTTACATAAAAAAATCTGACGCAGGTGCTTGTAGTTAAGGAGCAGAAAACTCACCCCATTCTCCAAAGGAAAACTTCTTTCTCCATCTCCATCTCCATATTCAGTTCCTTAGAGCACAAACAGTTGATATTGTTTTAGCATTATATTGCACTCACAAATCAAAACAATGTTCCGCTTTCATCTTGCTCTGATGTTCTGAGATCAAACTTTTGTAAAATTGCGGAGTGCTGGCTTGCAGGTCTGTCATTGGACATCAATGCGTCTGGCAGTACTTTGATAGGTCTGAAGTTAATTGTTCAAATATGATGGGACAATTTTTTCGCGCTTGCTGTGTGCAATTAAACGCTGGAGTGCGTCATCACTTGACTGCTGATCTGAATGTTGAAAATTAGTTCAATTCACGTTAACAAAAAATTTAAACCTGCAAACGTTCAGAATACGTTGAAATAACGTTGCGTGCCCACTGGGTTGAGTCCTCGAAGGCTTGGAACCACCAGGAAAGATGGTAAATTCGAAAATGTACATCCTATGAAATTAGCTCTCATCAGTTGATACTAAAATCTTAACATGGCACTTTCTTATAAAATAGAGGCTACTAGTGCATAGTCACATAGATTGCTAGACACCAGTCAAAGATGTAAACTTCTCCCATAAAAAAACATGCCAAGATGATCCTCCTTCTTATTGGGCACTGTGTAGGCTCCTAGCAAGTAGGCACACACACACAAGATGCATTTATTGAAAGACAGAGCATAGTTATCATCCCAGATTGGCACCCTAAGCCAGATCAAAAGCAACATAAAAATTGTAAACAGCAACATAAAACCATTACGCTTCCCACACCTGGACAAGGGCGGAAGCGTTTCGCAACGGAATTGGGCAGTAGGGATACAGTTTGAAGGCCACTGGCTAATGTTTCCGACAACTTGGATAGACAAATAACTGCATACTCAAGATTGCAGATGATTTCAGTTGGACAAATAGAACGATTTAAGATTCTCTCCGCAGAGCTTCTCTACGAAAACAGAGAAATATCAGTAGAACAGACAAAGAACTCTACCTTCTTCAGGTCGAATGTCTCCAAGTTCAATAGCTGATAACTTGCATCCATCAGCAACAAGTTCCATGAGAGATTCCAATGAGCATGATACACACTGAAATCGAACATCAAAGAAGGTGTGTAATACTGTGAATACTAAACAGAAGCACTCAAAATATGAACCTGATAATTTACTAAGATACTTTTGGGCCGGATCAAATCATGGCCAGTGGATTAAAATCAACATGCCAATGCATCAAAATCGAAATATCAACTTTCATCAATCTACTTCAGACAAAGTATTCTAGCATGTGAGAAGCTACTTTGTTCTGAGAAAGTTGTGCAAGAGACACTTCTGCAAGGTCAGAAACTAACAAAATTTTGAGGATAAACTTTTGCAAATCTGTAAATTTAACAAAATTGTGGAATCAACTTTCTCAAACAGAAACAATGTTGCATGCAGGGCCTATTCTAGAATTTCAGGGCAGGGTCCGGAGTTGGTCAAAAAGGGCACTTTTTATCGAATTTCCTTCCAAAATCTGTGATATTCAGCAAATATCAGTCAAAAACAGCACTTTTTGCCAAGATTTAGGAAGGGCAGCGTCCGATATTTGGATCCTTTTTTGTTCTAGAATAGGGCATGGCATGTGTAAAATTATGAAAGAAAATGAACATTAGATTGGAAAATCGTCTTCCAGAAAAAATTTGTGAGATAAACTTTCATTAAACAGGTCCAAATTCCTAAAATTCACAAAAGTTTATCTGAATAAAGCATCTGACACCTGGCTATTCACTAGACCAATGCTACGGCATTTTGGAGTCAAAAGACAACAGGTGTCATGCACCATATCCTTTGTTTGACAAGCATGTACTTGGTTTAACCACTGTAAGCATTTCATCGAGGCCTGTTCGTTTTGAACTCAATCACCCAGCTACATGAATTTATTTGTAACTGGACATGAATAATCAAGAGAAGGCATGAAAGAGAGGAAGTGACCGCAGTTGCTAAAGATCACACAAAGCAGCAAACGTACAATTTCTTCATACATATTGCACATCTAGTATGTAGCCATAGTTACCAGTAGATGGTTTTCCCGATAATGAAGACAGCAATACTAACGCCGACAGTCAATTGAATACTGATCAACTAAACCCGCCCCTCATAAAATTCTTGAAAAATGTTTTAAGAGATAGAAAAAATAAGACTAGCGACAATAAACTAGCGACAATAAACTTGTTCTTGAAAATTGAAAGTACGCTAAGGTACCCCCCCCCCCCCCCCGGTGCTTATTGATTTCTTGAATCTCACACTTTTTTCACCTTAGGAGTAAAAGTTAGGTTCTCCAGGTTCTTAGAATTTCCACATTTGTGTTTAGAAGCTTTATTTTGTGAAAAAAGTGTTCATAACTTAATATCTTAATATAGTGTGTCTTTACACTGACCATCTTTTCACATCCTAAAAAAGATTTTTGAGACTTTCCATATTTCCGAACCCCTCCTCCCCTGCTTATTAATTTTTTGTAAAATTTCTGACCCCTCGCTCCCTACTATTAACACCTATTCTATTAGATACCTTAGATGTATGTTAAATTTGAAAAAAATATTATTACAATGCAATAGATCACATAAAGAAGACAACGCATCTGTCCTGCAAGGATTTATAGAATATTGCAATCACTTGTCAGTAATTCACAAAAAAAAATGTTTACCGTAATGCTTCGATTACACGCACGGGGCGTTTATTAATTTTTGGACTTTTTAGGGGGGCGTCTATTCGAGGGGGGCATTTAAAAGAGCGGGAGTCTATTACATTTTTACGAAACACTTCTTGTTTTCTTACGTATAAACTTTATATATCAATGAAATATACACTAGACTACATGTCAATATCATCGCAAACATCATCTTTTTCATATTTCCATGATGAACAAAACACACGACGAAGGTCATGAGTGACGCTACTCGACGTAGGGGTTACATAGGGAGAAACTCGGTCTCCAGAGAGTGATTACACTCCCACCCTCTTACAGGGTTAAAGGTCGTC
>JAOBRC010384459.1:0-12527 GCA_027575255.1 Scolionema suvaense
ATCCTTTTTTGCTACACAAATATGCATTATATTACATTGTCTTTCACGGAAAAGCGTTTCTCCTATTGCTATTCTTGCATGGGAGTTGTATTATCTTGCAAGCGCATGCTTTGCCAGGGCTATAGAGTCTTGTAGCTTCACCAAACTTCATGTATAATCTATGATCATGTTTCCCAAAGCCAGATTCAGCAATCAAGCAAATTTGAAGTGAAAGAAATGAAGACATGAAGTAAGAATCATTCAAGCACAGAGTATGAAAAGAAGTCCGGAAGGGAAGAAACTTCGGGGGCCAAGTTTTGCAATATTGGACGCATCAGACATATTGTTAATAAGAGGACAGTCTTCAATAGGTTTTTTAAAATAAGTTGCAATGTTAGGAGATAATCATACCTCTTTGATGGTACTGCACCAAGGAAATGCATAGCTTCTCCTTGAAGCGTTCTCAATGTGAAATATTCCTAGGCCATCCCTTTAGCAGTGATATATGGAAATCGTATGCAAAATTGAATATAGCATGGTAAGCTGTTTTATAGATTGTAGTCCGTTCATTTATTCCTTTTGATATTTTGAAACTAAATGTCTGGAAAATGTCAGCACAAAAACTTGTGGCTGCACCGCCATGCCAGGAAGCAGACTGGGGGTGAGTTCTCTTGCCATTGCGATCGGAGAACACCACCATGGGCAATCCCCAAGCTATATGGTACAGTGCTTTTTCTCAGCGTAATAAACCATGTTGGGGAAATCCCTTTGATTGCAGTTTGATTAGTATGTAAGTAGGTTTAGGAAACAGCAGGCAATGGAAGTTGGACTTCATGTCCAGCCTGACAATTCGCTTTAATGCAAAAATCTGAGCCAAAATATACTTCTAAGATTGATGCTAACAAAAAGGTGTGTTGGGTCTTGTTGTGTCTTGCATGATGACTTCTTCGCATATTTTTCTGACATTGTACAGTATCTTCAGTGCAGTAAGGGAGGGGGGGTATTTAAGCCTCAGTTGGCGTACCCAACAACTTTCTAGCATGCTACTTTATTTGTGAGCAAGAGAGGCATGATGCTGATAATGCTTGATCCAAAAATAATTTATTGTATAATATTGATATTGGTTTCTTATTCCTGTATTGAAATGAAAAAAAAATTTAGTTATTTCTAAACATCCAACCAAAGCTAAGAAAATGCACTTGTGTACGTCATTATTTCACAGTTAAGACAATACGATACAATGGCATTAAGCATAAGTACTGCACACATCTCCCAATCCACTCACATTCCATTTCTCTATCTGATCTTCTGAGGTAAATCCATGAATAGGTTTACAATTGATTGACTTTCCAATCTCTGGGTCTTTGTCTTTGATTATCAAATTATTTTCGCATGTCATGGGTGTAGACGTCTTTGATCAGTGGCCAATACTCAAACGTCCAGTGGCAACATACTTCTGATTGCTGCAGTGCCCTCCGACTAGGCCTTAACATATACCAATAACTTTCTAACTGGCAGTCATCTTATCCTTCAGTCATTACTGATAGAGAAATTCAACCTGCCTTTTAGTCTGTTGTCACATGTTTCTTCGAAGTCATGCCAAACAGCTCGTTATGATATGCATATCGCTTCAAATGCCTAAGGATGTTTCGGAAACTGTTGATAGTGAAAAAGAGAAAGAAAACGGAAGGCTAAAGCAGAGTAATATTGAAGGTGCAATTTGGGGGGGAAGGGGAAGTGGAAAGAAGACTACAACTTGGTTTTGAATTGGAAGTACAAAGGACTTGGGAAGACTTCTGTGTTTGTAACTGATTTTGGGAGTGGATATAATTTACATACCAAATTTTACTAAACTCAGTCCTCATTTGTTTTCTCTGTGATACAATAAAACCAATTATTGGTGTTGTTTCATTGAGTTGACTGTTTGCTTTTTAATTTGGCTTATTTTCTTTTTTTCATTTTAGATTTGATCAATGAGTTCTATGCGTAGCAGTGATGTCAAGTGTTCTGCTGCCAGGAGCATGACTGCTGGAGGCCTTTGTACAAGATAATGTAGGCTCACAATCCCGGTTTGATATTTCAATGTTCGTGCTGGAAATTTGTTGTGTGAGTTAGTGTGTTTGCATTGATGAGGTTCAGAAGGGAATCAAGGGAATTTTATCTGAGGTACAGAGTATAATGAATTACGCATAGTTTTTAAGAAATGATGCATATCGCCTAGAAGCAAAGTTTCTTTATTCGTTCTTTGTATTGGCATAGATAGATTTTGAAAAAACATTTCTGTATAAAAAATTTAGTTTAGTTTGACAAAGCCCGAATCTTATTGCTAAGAGCTTGCATGCTTACTAAATATCAATGAATTTGTACAGTGTTATTATCATTCCATGCTAGGCATAAATGGAGATCAATCATTTCTTAATTTATTCATTTTACTTATAAGGGTCGAAATCCAGGTGTGTGGCTTTTGCACTGACGAAGTTCTATCTGCACCACAATCCTTGGACTCTCACTGACCTTCAAGAAGTTTAAAAAATACATTCCAGAGAAGGGTAGAGATTTGCATCATAGCTAATCCTGTGAGGGGGTCTACCCTTAGATGCTATAATGCTCTGTCTTACAAGTCAAGTTTGTTGTTGCAGTCACATTTGCTTGTGGCTACCTCATGTAGTTATTCTTCATGCCAAATTCAATTCGTTCTGAAGTCTACTATACGGTTTCTTAGACTCTGAGTAACTTTTTGATGATATGCAATTTTTAATAAGTTTCTTATGGACGGGTTTCTTGCACTTCAGTGTTTGACAACGCAACACAAAGAGAATGTTCATCGTTCTTTCCCCTACATAGGAATTCAGCTATTTGCAAACACATCCCTGTATTTTCAACATTAAAATGTTTCTGTAGGTTAGCCTAGCCGTATTGATCAGACACTACTTAGCGTACCGTAATGCCTCGAATAAGCACCCCCTCAAATAAGCCCCCCTCGAATAAGCGCCCACCCTAGAAGTGAGATATTGAATAAGCGCCCACCCTAGAATAAGCACCCATCCTTCGAATAAGCGCCCATCCTTAAATCTTCAGAAACCAGCGCTAATTTGAATTTTCGACTAGAAAGTAATTGAAAGACAACTCGCAAAGAAATGTTGAATAAATACAACAGTTTATTTTAGCTTTCGTTCTTACTTTTATTGTTTTCATCATAAGTACATGGGATCTTTTTCCTTTTTTAAAGTACTAGTAAATCTGTTTTTTAAATAAGCGCCCCCCTCGAATAAGCGTCCACCTAAGAGCTCCAAAAAATAAATAAGCTTATTCGAGGCATTACGGTACTTGCATGTGTTTATTATTGGAGCTCTATGGACAAAATTGAACATTTGTTTAGTGATCAATTCTTATGCATAGTTTTCCTGTACTTTACGGTGCTGCATTGTGTTGTGTTTTGTTGTATCATGTTGTGCTTTTATGGTGTCCGTATAGTGTATAACTGCTTAGGTTTTCAACACATTATGTGTTTTGACTGTTAATGTTGGATACCTATTTGTGCCTGAAAGAAATAAGATCCATGTGTAATTGTCCACATGAATATTAGAAGTTGTTTTTCTTTGTCTTAATCGGTAAACGCATTTCTTAAACTCGTGACTCTTGTTAGCAGCACAGGCTGATATAGGTATTCTAATTTTCAGAAGTATTTCCATGAACTTAATATAGAGCTGTAAAAGTACTTTCAACAACAGGGAAAACATTAGTAATATAACAGTTCTCAGCACTATTTTTAGAATTTGTTTTTAGTAATGCCTCCTAGCCACAACGTGCAGTGGAAATTACTGCCATATGTATAATGAGGAATGTGTATTTCATCAAACACAACATGCAAGGAAATGAATTTTCTCGTTATTATGTATATTGGTCTATGAACATCCACACACCAGCCACTTTGCATATAAACGTGGTTCTATGAATTGAAATGTGGCTTGTGTGTTTTGTTTACATCTGACGATGGGCGGACTATTAATGTGAACGATACCGAAACCTGGCCCTCTGAATTTGTAGTATAGCTTTGCTGCGGTTTTATACAGACAGTAAATGGCTTTCGGTATATGGATGTCAAAACTTAATTTTAATTGAGTGCCGGGAAATGAGATGTTATTATGTCTAGTGCAAAACTGTTGTGCAAATGAAACAAAAACTCAATTTCAATGCCGAAATGACCCTCAACAAAAGTCGCTGTGTGTAACCGGATGTTCATTGACTAATAGAACATCATAGTGAAAGTGCCAAAGACTGCTTGAATGTATGATCTTCAGTATGAAATCGGTTTGAAATCTAATATTTCAATCCATTCAGCTATCTTTTGAGGAATGCTGATTTTCTATTCCATCTCACAATGTATTGGTGATGGCGATTAGCAAAAAAATCTATTACGTCTCAAGTGCTGAACTGTTATACACATGGTATGAACGTAGTAGCATTGCCTTAGCTGCTCGCTTTTTTCGTAAGCATGTAAATTTCTTTCAGACTGGGTGATGCTTACCCCTTTGCTTACTTGTTAAAATTTTTGGTGGAAAAATTAACACGAATTATTGTAGATTTGGCTAAATTCTTGGAAATTGCAAAAGAACTATTCGCGGATTCATCACAGTTTATACATGTGTGCGACTACCTTTCGAAAACGGAAAACATAATATACAGGCACCAAGAAAAAACCAGTAGACAATACAGATTTATAAATAGGTTAAAAAATCTCGAAAGTAGAAATAGATTAGAAAGAGTTTTACTTGTGAGTATGCCTGTTAATTCTTGTTCTTGTTGACCAAAGCTTTACCACGCGAACCTGATTGTAAATGTATAAGTGAATTGTAGGATTCTAACCTTGTCAAGTACCACTGAAAAAAAAATATGAAAAAGTGATCCAAGAAAATATTTTTTAGAAATGATAATGCATAATTGTAAAGAAATTCAGCTATACAAAGAAAGTGGCAATTTTTATGTTCATCCCGATATTTTATAATGGCACGAGCCCACTGATTTTACAGGAAGATGACATGAAAACATGAACCAATCTAAACATTGCTAGAGACAAGAGAGTAACCAGAAACTCTGCTCCCTCTGGTTCTAAAGTTCTGTTGGCAATACTTTACATGAAATTGGTTTAGCCGTTCGTTGAATCATTAATGTGATTCATTATGCAAATTTTCTGTCCATGTTGAGAGTGTAAAATTTTTTTTCCACGAGTAAGTCAGATTAATCTAAGTACAACTCCTTAAAAGATGTATGAGACACACTGCCTGATTCTGATGTTGAAATTGACAAAAATGCTTTCAGAGCAGATAATGATGACAGTTTCAGTGCGACTCGAATTTTGTGCTTGATTTCATAGCATATAAGATCACTTCCCTTTCAGTTTAGGTTGCGTTGTGTTTTGCCACTGTTGACTACCATATTTGCCAGCATATAAGCCACATCGCACATAAGCCACACTTTGCAAAAGTAAAAGTCAGCATGTAGGTCACACCGTTAGATAACCAAAATCTCACTTTCCCCTATGTGGCTGATCTACCAAGCATATTGAACATTTATCAAGAGCACAGTCCTGTGGCCTACGGAATCTTGTCTTTTTATTATCAGAGGAATGGTATCCATTCTGTAGACTGTTCTTTGATTGGCCTTCCACAGCCCATAGCATTTGAAGAGAGTGGTATCCAGTTTATCCTATAATGGCTATCGGGTATGAAAAAATACGTCAGTGATGCTGAGTCGAATACTGAATGGCATGCTGGCAATAATGTCAGTTTCTTCACCAGATAAGCCTTATGATGTCAATATTTGAAGCATCTAGTCAACACCTAGGCCACACCGGTGCATATGCTGCAGCTGAATGAAAATAGGAAATATCAAACCATAAGCTGCGGTTTATGCACCTGCAAATATACAAACTTTTGAGAGTCTGTCGATGTTTTTTTTTATCTTGACGGTAGTGGTACGGCAAAAGATTTTGTAGGAAACTGATATATGTGTTGTTCAACTCGCTTGATATCTTGTAAAGAACAGAGGAATATTGTTTCGAGTTGCTCCTGCTTTTGAGTGTGATGTATTTCAGTTTATGCATGGCTGTGTCGTCTTGAAGCAATAGCGACATCTGAAGGGAGTTCATGTATGCTGTTTGAGAAACACTCATAACAATGAAGATTTTCAGAACGCAGTAATGTGCTTTCAGAACTCTTTCGATGTTTTCTTGGTTGGGGCTATTTTTAGACCGGAAAAGTCATCAAAAGTACTCTGTTTTTTAATTTACAAACCAGTCTGTAAAACACCCTAGCCGTCCTTCTTTGCCCTAAAGTTTGGATGCATAATAAACTTGCTATTCTCTATCTACCTGCCAAGTTTCATTGGCATTGGGCTACAGGAAGTGTCAAAATTGCCCTAAACAATGTAGCTTTCACAGAGAGCCCTTATGCCATGCATCTACAGTATGGTAGTGTCCAGTCACCCATTATTGTCCCCTAAATGGACAACCGGGCACGCAAATTTGACCAAAATTGGCATGCAGCGTTGTATTAGACCCCTTTTGTTGTGTAACAAAAATTATCCTTATAGCTGTAAGGGAAATATCATACAAACCCCCCCCCCCCTCTTTTACAGTTTGTACCATAGTTCTTAGTGATACTGACGAAGGGTAGTGGATAGGCAGTAACGAAGGCGCTACAAGCTGCAATAGTCTCGTCTGCATCTACTGCAGGATTTGAACACTCTGATGTCTTTAATTACCGCTTTCTCTCTGCTCTGCTAGTTCGCTTGGAAGGAGGGACGAGTTACTCTCACTCATAGTTACTTGTAAGCAAAGCGCACTTTTTCCTGTGTGAATTTTGCTGATGTTCGTGATTCTCTGCGTGCCTTAGTGAGGTGCGTCTGAAAACACATGTGCTGCTACATGCCTCAACATGAAAGTAGTGATGTTCCCTTCTACATACTCTGTTGCTGTTGACTGGCCTATACCGTTTTATCTTTTGTCACGTTATTCTAGCCCTTCTGGTATGTAATGTGCTGTAGACTGTAAATTTTTTAACACACCGTATGTTACTTTGCAATTGGTGATAACTATTTCATTTTGAAGTAGTTTCTATGCCACAACCTGTAGTAGAAAGATTCAACATTTAATGAAAGTGTAATACTTGCTCATGTTTATCTTTTATTTCCAGATCTTCCTTGTCATCCTGGTTTCCAGCAGTGGTATTATTTACGCTTAGTATTTACTCTGGATCTAAAGGTCTTGCAAAACTGGTATGTTGCTAATCTGTTTGATATTCGCGTTTAATGTTGTAGCTAAGAAACGTTTTGAATGATTTCATTCTGAATTTGATGTGATATGGGATTCTTGTATTACTCAGCCCATCAGTCTCAGGGGTTTTTCAAACTCAACCTTGTTTGACTTATTTGCTTATTGACAAACACGGTTTCCTATTTGCCATGCAGCATTTTTGCTGATTACGTTTATGAGCATAGGCATACCTCTCAATTGCTTCCGAATGCTTTCTTAAGATTTCCCGACATCGAGCCATTATTATTATCGTTTCCCTATGGGCGTATTAAATTATGAAATATTGTCCTTGATACGATATTCACTACGCAACCTGTAACCTGTGAAATTATCAAGCATAAATTGGGACAATCCTGATGTATCATTGGGTGTTATCAATGGTGCATTCTTGGTGGAGATGATTCGAATTTTCTTCTTCACATAAAGTAATGCTGATAGTTTTGTGTGTATCGCTTGTCTTGTGCACACATAAATATGGCTCCTGTTTCGACCACGGTCGACTGATGATGATGATGATGGCTCGTGTTGTGCTCATAGTGCAATTCTGTATAGCCATGTCGAAGGTTTGAGTGTCTTTTCATCTGCAGAAGTAGTCCTCTGTTATCTGTTATCAATGGGAGAGTGTTGGTCTGTGTACTATAGCCTTTTCTGGAATGGCATTCCTACTTCCTGTTGTGACATTCAAAACATCCCTGCAGTTTTGTACTTTCCTCATCTAGTTTATATGTAACGCTATTTCCAAAGATACCAACAAATCCGTTCTGTAATCTTCGTTAGGGGAAAGTACAAGAAAGGATAAATAGAGTAACTAAAACTGGGAGTGAAGGTCAGAAAATAAAGTGTCTCACATAAATGACAGTTTGGTTTACTCCATCCGATGTGCATTTGATTGAATAGTAAGGACTATGCCAAAAGCTGAGTACATGCTAGCAGTTGCAAAATCTCCACCCCCCAAATATTTTCGAACATACGACAATGTGTCTTTGCAGCCTTCATGGTCTTGCAACGAGATATTTTATGAGTGTGTCTTCACTTTGAAATTTCAAGTTTACAGGCAAGCCGAGCCTGATTAATCAATGAAAGCATAGATTTATGTCCGAAGCTTGTTTGTTGTAGCGTATCATATATGGAGCATTTTCTATAAGATGTATTCCACTTGCATCATTGCTGCATTCCAATAAGGATTGATGGGAACATATTACATTGCTAAGCGATAGTGTTCATATTTTCTTACTCTATTAAGCCCCCATCGGCTTTTTGTCAGAAATGGATTAGGGGTGGGTGCTTTTTCGAAGGGAGGTGTTATTAATGGGGAACACTGGTCAAAAATGATGCTTCAGCAAATGATAGAGCTCATTGAAACATGACATACAGTTTTTATTTCATGACAAAAGCTTGTGCAGTTTTAGAGATATTCAACCCCAAAGTCCAGCAGCTGCCATCTTGTCAATAATTATGTATGATGTCACTGGGGCACTACCCAAATTATCTAAACTTTGTTGTGGAAATATTCAATGTTAAGTTAGTGTGAAAGACTGTCTCTTTTGTTTTCTTACAGAGCTAGGTATAATATGTTAATGATCCACTTGAGAAAAAAACGTTGGTGTATGTGTAAGGAAATAGTGACACTGAACAACATGCCTCGATGACATCATCAAGAATCAAGATGCTGGACTTTGAGACTGAATATCTCTAGAACTACATAAACTTGTGTCGTGAAATAAAAACTGCATGTCATGTTTTAATGCTAAATTGACATTGGCAGAAGCCTTATCTAGTATTCAATTTTCTGTAGTTGAAAAACAATCGACCTATCGAGAGTTCGAGATATTGAGAATTTTTTTTGACTGAATTAGGCTATCGAGAACCAACAATTTTAGTTCAACCTACCAAGATGTTCGAGCTATGGAGAATTTGACTCATGAGGAGTCAACTGTGAAGTATTTTTCTGGCATTCTGAACAGAGTGAAGGAGAGCAAAATGAAGAAGGAACTGATCAACCATTATTTCAATTGAATATTGCTGTCTTGTGTGTTCTGATTGGTGTTTGTAAGGATTTAATTTTTTTCCTTTGGATGACACTTTTATGTGGGGGAGGGGGGCATATTCCAAGGAGGTGCTTATTGCAGTCTTTGCAGTATGTTCTTCTTCTTTGTAATCCAACTTCCAACTCTTCCAAATATCTGCAACTGGAGCCTGTTGTCAATGCCTTGATCGAGAGCAACTGATTTGATGCCTGTCAGGAGATAGAAGATCACTCAGTTGAAGTCAAGCCAGCTGTCCTTTATGCCACTAGTAGAGAGCTTGCAAGCTGACATTGTGCCGTTGACATTGCAAATTTGTTCGAACAGACATTGCATTCTGTTCCTTGACGTAAGCAGAGCTAGGGAAAACGCAATGTCAATTTGAAAAGCTGAGACAAATCTGAAAATTTATTTCAACTTCGGGAAACACCATCACATTTGAACACATTAGCGGTCAATCAAATTGCAGGGACATTCCTTTGATTGAAACATTTCTTGCTTTGAAGATGTAAGCTAATGAAACATGTCAAAGTGCCTCTTGCGTAACTGCAAGTGCAAACTGGGATTGACATTGACACTGGATATTGGACTCGATTATTGAGGCTCAATGTCAATGTCACAATGTCAACTTGCTTAAGCTCTCTGATGTATATTAATTGGGTCATTTCCATGATACTACAATGTGGACCCCCATGATAGCAAGTAATAGAGGTTCTTGACTACCCTAACTACCTGAAAGAGCGCCTCGGCTCAAATGAGTACCCCCTTAAAATGAGAGTTGACAGTTGAGAAATTTAATGAGCGGCTTAAATCAGCGTTACCCCCCCCCCTCAAATGAGGAAAAGGGCACAGTTCTCACACCTGTTCGCCCCAGTGTAATGTGCTTTCCTCTTTGGATTACTGATAGTGTTCTTTCATTTCTTTTTTAGCCTGTTCCAATATTTGGTGTTATGCAGAACTTAGTCATTATAACAATTTTCATTACGTCAGCAGTTTTTCAGAGCCAGGTCAGTTATTATTGCTGGTTTTATAATCCCCCACATACTCCCTGTGTATTAAGTCCCAACTGAACATTGCGCGAATTACCTTTGAATCCAGCATGTCTTTTAGAGGAGGTATGTTTAACTCTGTGTAATCAGTATGTATATGCAGTAAGAAGATATGTTCGTTCTTTGGGAGGCATCAATGAGGGCTTCAACATAATTGTGATGTGAAGAGTTGACTGTTCACCTTTATGCACAAAGAAGATATGTTCGTTCCTTGAGAGGCATCCACGAGGGCTTTGACATAATTGCCATGCAAAGAGTGGATTGTTCACCCTTGCATTTCATGAAGTTCCAAGCACTGCATATGTAATTTTATGGAGCTTTGGTGAAGTTTTGGATGATGTAAATAAATTTGCAAAGTTTTATGGATTTATGATCATGAAGTGCAAATCATCAGTGTGATCTGAGCCTAGTTTTATCATACCATGGCTCACTTGTTAACTTACCTTGAAATGAATGTTCCTTTTACTGCCTCTGGTTTAAGGTTTTCAGTGTGAAGTGCTAATTTTGGTGGTTGATTTAGTGTTTCTTAAGCTGGAAAATTGTGACTGTCTTTTTGATTCTTCTGGCACCGTTAATCTGATCTTCTAGGCTGAAAGAAAAAAGTGGAGGGGACATTTCCTGAGGGCTTTGCCACAGGTACCTTCCGGGCTCTATTGAATGGTGCATCGTGCTGAGAGCAAGATGTCCGCAGCTCTCAGTTTATTGGTGGCAAGACACATGATGCCTCAGCAGTTATTGATTGATCAGAGTGCTTTGTTTCCAGAAGCATAGGGAATTTTTTTGTTTCACTCAGAGTACTGTGGGTACTCTTCGTGAAAGAGCTAAGACAAAATATAATGGGTTGCACACCGATGTTCATAAATATTAACTGCGAATGATAAGAAAGCTATAGCTTCTATGTAGTTTTAGTTCCAGTTTCGCTTAAAAGTTTTTATTGCTGAAGTCGGGTGCTGCTCTTCTCTCCATGCGAAGCCGCTGAGAAATTACTGATCCCTACCTGCCTCAATCTTTAGGGATTTCGCGCTAACCAGCCGGAGCGAGGCTCGAACCTGGAACCCGAAGGTTACAAGTCGGCCATGTATCCAACTCTGCTAACCAGTTTTTACTTTCCTTTGGCATTTTCTCCGTATCCTCTGTGAAAATGTCGTGGACAATCTTATATCAATATGCATGCATTTCATATTCCTCCTTCTTTTTAGGAATAGCATAAATGTATTCTGCATTTTGTACAATTTTATCGAAGGGTGCAACTATTTTGAGTTGCTTGTCTTTTCTTTACAGACTATATCGCCTTATTTATATCTCGTATGCTGCTTCAGTTTTGCATCTGTGTATGTGACCATTTCACAAGACTCTGAGGTACTTGTTAGAATTTGTATAGTGTTTTGTAAGTATTTTGTTTTGTGTTAGATTTTTTAAATTTCTCAACCTGTGAACTTCTTGATAGCTTCAATTTATCAAATGCGATGATAAATTTGTTTTGATATATAGCTTCTTCTATTTCACTGCGGTTAAATTTGTAAATAGTTTCTTTTTTTCTTTTTTTTTTCTTTTGCCTGTTAATACTATCTGTCTCAGCTCAGAAGTTCAATCCATACTTTTAAAAGAGTGTGTACCACGTTCCACTGTCATATCTGTCATCTACATGCTTTTAAATAGGTTGGGGGCTCCCCCCGTCCACACCCGGAATGAGACTGGTCATAAACCCCCACCCAAAATTGGGTCAAAGCCAGCAGACCAACCATGTGACAAACCAGTTCATAAATCTTATAGAGGTCCTGTGTACTTCAAGGAGATTGTCAGTGAGTTGAGTACAAAACTATTGAATAAGCTTTTGTAAGACAGAGCAACCTGTTCGTAAAGGGGAACAGTCACAATATCTAATAGTCTAAAGCGTATTTAAGGTGGTACAGCAGGAAAATAAGCAGAAAATTCGTACCCGTGGATTTTCTTCAAACCTTGTCAGTTGCGCCATATGCTCAAGCAATACTCCCATTCCAAATTTCAAGCTCTAAAAACGTATCTAACTCCACATATTTAGAGCTGCAACTTCGCAACAATTCTTTCCTTCGCGCCAAAACATGCGCTCTCTCGTCACATTAGACAGACTTCTCATCCTGCCAACAATGGAGCAATGCGAGTTTTCTCTACAAGTGGTTTGTT
>JAOBRC010384570.1:0-12526 GCA_027575255.1 Scolionema suvaense
TCTGGTCTCCTGTAAAGCGTCTCAATTAACTTCACCTGTTATGGTTTCTGATCAGACGTAGTGTCTGTTCATGCTATAGAATAGCGTGGGAACATCACATACGAAGGGCAGGTGCTCCACCCACCATGATACTTATCTGCATCATAGTATGCATGGTTACGACGATAGATTGGTTACAACGATGGATCAACCACAGCTTCCCTATATAGACAAACATATTTACAAATTCTTTAAATCTGAACAGATCAGTGACATAGGAATCACTATTGTAGTACTTAGTATTTGATGCACAGTCACATAATGATTTGGAAACATTGTTTGGTTGGTTCCAGGAAGAAGAACACTGTTTTCAGAACTTTCTTTGTTGATTATGTTCTTCAAAAACATTTTATATGTATGAAACTGAATAAGAAACTTTTCCTAGCAAAATCTCCAAAATATTAAGAAACTTTTACTACTACCTCGGGTGCTTGGTTTCTTATAAAAAAAGATACGTGTAAAAACATAAACATAAACTTTATAAGATTGTAAGGCTTTGAACAACCAAACGTTAAGAACTCGCTAAAAACACCGAGGCTTCTATCCGAACATAGTTGAACTATGATAAGACAGCACACTCTATCCCCCATTAATATGTGTACCAAGCAACCCCCCCCCCCCATAGTGCCAACCCTCTCATTTATCCGGGAATACCCCCCTCCAAGGCATTTTCTGAAAGTCCGTACGCCCTCTCCCACCTTGACCTAATACGTAAGAACAGATCGCTAGAAACGCGTAAAACTGAAAAAGAGGAGGGGGAGGGGGAGAGAGAGGGTGTGAGAGAGTGAGAGAGAGAGAGAGAGTGATTCTATACGAAAGCGCAGGCAAACTTTCACATCTAATTTTACATTATTCTTGAAATCTACAACAAAGAAAATCAGAACAGTTCCCTCCTCGTAGAAGTCTTGCTCGCAAAATCGTCCCCTCCTGAAAACATATCAAAGAAATTTCAAAGAGTTGACTGCTTCAAAAAAGATTGATGAAACAAAATTGATCTTAAGTTTTGGATAACCCTACGTCAAAACATTTATGAAGTCCGTACTCTATGCAACTCACGGGTCAAACTTTTGCAAGAAAGTGTGTGGGGCATGTCAGAGAGCGCGTCGGGGCGCGTCGGAAAGCGTGTAGAGCGATTAAAAAGACTGTACAGACCGCGCGAAAAGAGCGCATAGAGCGCGTGGAGAAAGCGCTCAGGGTGCGTAAGCTACGCGGTTCGGCCGACTGATCCGCGTATGTCACGCGCCTTGCTTAGAAACAGTGCGTCATCCACGCGGTTTAGCAGCGTGAAAATTCAATAGAAAGAAACAATGGCCACACGGACCCTGCAATGATATTAATATCACGCCTTTTACGCGAAAAATCTTTGTTAAAACTAATAGCGCGGCGCGGATAGATAGCGTGTGTAAGCGTAAAGCCACACGGTAGCGGTACTGTACATGGTATTGTTTCTCAAACGTGTTCTTTTGCTGTCTAATAAGTCTGAAATTTACGCACATTGAGATCAGTTTTAAGAAGCGCACAAAAAGCGTCCAAACAAAGGCGTGCTTACATACTAACAGGTTGATGCTAAAGGACTCACCATAGGTCCCTTAGGACATACAGATGTGCAATCTTTGCCATCTTTACGATTGAGCCCATCGCGGCCATCACGACCATGTTTTCCATCTTGCCCTGGTGTTCCTGGATATCCAGGAATTCCAGGTAAACCATCGCGGCCGTCACGTCCTTTGCATGTGTTGAGCGTTAGTGGCTAAAATTTCAAAAGTACGCAGATAGGTGTTGCTTAGTTTTTGACTGCTTTTAATCTGTTGGAAGTAAAACATGTATTCCAGAGTGAGAACCAGTTGATAACCCACGTAGGTTCTTTATAGTTTGCGCAAATTCAGCACATATTAAGTTTGAAGAGTGATACAATCAAGCTAAATACAAGTGGTGTACGAGTTTATACGGTGCTATCATTTTAGGGTGGGCAATAGTGCATGAACACATCCATGCACACCTCACATTTCCACACCTTGCTTAAAAGCAACAAACACTAAGTATGGAACACCTTGTTCCCTCTAATAAGATTATCATGATAGAAACTAGGCTCTAACACAGAGAATATAAATTTGCTTTGTTATCTGATAGAGACCTACCTTTTTCAGTGCTGCTACACTAACTGGCATAGACATGAAGTATAGCATCCAAAATGAACTAGACATGTGACCAACAACTGGACTTACTGTCCTCTGAAGAGCGTGTTGTCTAAATGTTGGTATATAGCAAATTTTGTAAGTAATTGCGGCACACTAAATTTTTATTGTATTTGAAAGCATACTGCAAAGGCAATTTGTTGGTTTAAAATTGTGCAGCATCCAAGAGAGAGACTACTATGATATGTTCACTTATTAACTCCTTGAAAGCATGGCTGATAAGGTGTGGATCATTTATCTCCCTACATTTCTTTTTTCGTATTTTCTTATTACTCATTTTCTTTGCATGCATTGCCTGTTTAGATGTGCTGTATTGTCATCTAAATCTCAAAGCTCAGCATTTTATGTAGTGTCGTCTTGATCATTTTTATGAGGTTTGGTCAATTTTAATGATGATTAATTTACTTTTTAATTCTTAATAATACGTGTCAATTTACTTTTATTGCCTTCTTACTTTTTCTCCACATTTCTACTTTTTAGATACTGTGGTTCTATTCTTTGAATTAGTGTTGTATGCTTCGGTCATATTTAGTTATTTGCAACCTCCTTCACTGTATACTAGGTGATTCCCACTTAGTAACTTAAGATTTTTTCCACACCTCTGTATCAGTGGCCAGGCTTTTATCCAGACACTCTGAGTCGTTTTTGCATACCAGATTATGTTTACAAGTAGCATCAACACATGCTTAAAAATGCAAGCATTGTGAGTCCTGCACCTTTGGTGCATTGAATGCAGCTGGGGTGCAAGCATTGCACATACATTTTTATGGTTGAATTATACCATGATTATATTTAGAAAAGATATTCCCATGGAATGCATGCTTAAGGCCTATTCTAGAATTGAAGGGCAGGGTCCGGAATTGGTCAAAAAGGGCACCTTTTTATCAAATTTCCTTTCAAAATCTGGAATTTTGAGCAAATATCAGTCAAAAATGGCACTTTCTGCCGATGTTTAGGAAGGGCAGCGTCCGATATTCGGACGCTTTTTTGTTCTAGAATGGGGCACATGTTTCGGTAACTCCTCTACTAGCAGGTTCATCCGTAAGCGTTTTCTGTGCCTGTGCTACTAGTTGCACACATAGATCTTCTCTCAGCTGCTGGCCTGTGCGATGAACTCTCAATTGCTGTAAGGAGGATGCTCTATGTCCTTGAACCCCAAACCAGGCATCCGACGGTCTTTGCAAACTTGCTGAAGCGGTCTATGACCACAGTCAAGCTTGCTACCACGGTTTGTGCTTTCACTGCAGCCATGCTTATTTTCAAATCAAGTTATTTTCATTAAACAACTTCTACCATGGTTTCCATAGACAATGTAATCTCTAATAGTCACACACAGTAATCTGCCTCTGCCAAGCTAATCAGATTGTTTTGGAATTGTGTATATCACACAAGATGGCCTCAGAACAATAACTAGATGTTTACTAACAGGCCGTAATACAGACCATTTTGGGCAGCGCGAAGCGCTTTTGGGCGCAGGAATCTCGGCGCCCAAATCTGCCTTTGTTTTTTTTGCCTGCTAGCATTGAGTATGTCTTCGTTTTGTTCAGCTTGCGTTTCAAATCGCGGCCCTCCCCATTTCGATGCCATTATCTGATACAGCTGCACTGCTAGGTCAATTGTTTATCTGATGTTCAGCATTCACGCATTCTTTTCAAATCCAGTTCAGATTATCACCATTCTCAATTCATTCTCAGCATGAGTCGAAAGCGGACGTCTGGCGTAAGCCACAACGTGTGTCTCTAAGGTTGTCTGTTAGAACTCTCATTGACTGACCCTGAAGTTGCCAGTGAAGAAGTTTGTATTTTTTAAAAATTCTTTTTGTCTTTCAGAAAATGTGCCAAAAAGTCGTGAGAAATACAAAACAACCCGGGAGCATGTGTAAAACACTCCTCCTAAAACTTTTCCTAAGGGCTATTAAACTCTTAAAATTGAGCACGAGTCGTTTTCTATTTTCCTCAACTCGTTAAACACAGCAGATACCAGAGGTGTAACGCATCATAAGCAGCAGTCTGTTGCGTGAGTAGCCATTTGTCACAGAACTATAGGAAACCACTTGTCTAGTGCATGTAACTTTTCATGCTTGCAACGCTTTTTGTGCTCGCAATGCAACCTCTGATTTTCTGCAGCAAAGTAGCGAGGAACGTATAATTGCCAAACTATTACTGAGTTCCCCTACAAAATGAAATTTAGACTCTTGTTGCGAGTGGTTTTTATTCGCCACATATTCGCTAGCAATCGCGGAAGCCACATTATCATGACTTTGTACTGTAACTAGCTACCTTTACTACGGCACGATCGTCTCACTTTTTGTTTCCTCGGTGTGGATTCATTGCACACTTGTGTTGTAGTAGGCACTCATGTTCTTCGACTGAAATCTGATACAACTGTGACTAGCCATTCACACAAAAAAGGATAGGTAAATGAAGTATTAGTAAGTGTAAGTTAAGAGACAGGCCTCGACGGGAAAGGCGTGCGATCGCACGCGCACTCGCCCACGCCCTCACATGCCTGTTTCCTCCCAGCCGTTCGATAAACCAAACGCCTCAAAATTGCATTTTCACGCTAAGACCTGTGCAAAACACACACCTCAAGATCAGAACATGAATAAATCACACGCCTGGAATGTTCTTCTGCTCACCTAATAATCCAAGGAACCGTTTTCGAAGCACCCAACGCATAGTGGAACCCTGTGACCCCGTTTGAAAATCCCGCTCACAATCTTCCCGGCAAAACCGTGTCCGAGAAAGCCATGTTTGTAAAATTCATAAGGGGCCGCCACAGCGATGTCTCTCGTCGAATGAAAGCAGAAAGGTAGGGCAGGGGCGTGCGATGGAACAGCTGAACTTCTACTTCAGATATGTCGAAGGAGTTTTGCTGCGAGCAGATGTGAGTACATGTAATACCTGTTGTGTAAGTGTTGATTACCTCGATTTTGATTTTGTGAATTCACTGTTTCTCTTATTTTACAACTGTGGACATGCATTGCTTGCGCCTATATTTTAAGGCAAACTCTGATTGCAGACATGCCAAAAATGCAAAATCCAAGAGCCCCAGCTGCATAATGCTCGCATCCTTCGCTACGCTCCAGAGGCTCGAAATCAGAAGCGCACGTCTTTCAGTCTTGGGTGGGCTTTTTAACACACGTCATTTGTACCGCACGCGATTGATTTTTCCCGTCAAGGCCTGGACTTAAATGTTACACTCAGGGGACGATTTGCAACGAGAATATGCTCAAAATGTCACAGCTTCCGAACATCCAAAAAAAGCCCTACCCCGAAAAAATTTCTGTATTACCCCCTGTTACTAATGTGTCCGATCATGGTGAAATAGTTGTTAAGACGCTTCAAGATGATGTTAATTGATGTTGCATTGGTATGATTACCCTATGTTTGCCGGCTGGTGGTGTTTCATGTTTTCTTGTGTTCCTTGCTGCACTGCACGACTTGTACTTGCTTATCATCCAGTTATATCGAATAACATGCAAGCAGTCAAAAGAATGTTTGAACGTCTGCTGGTCATTTATTTTACTAATTACACTACCACAAGTTCTCTGTCTGGCTAACGATCTGCAGATAATGCCTGTGTTTGTACAAGATGTGAATCAGACTAGCGACAGGATGAAAACTGCTCTGCATTTCCTGCTTGGGGGCATTTCAACATCATGATGCTTTCATAGATCATTTGCTAATTCAGAAAGAGGTTCTGTGTAAGGGATGGCAAACCTGTGTTGTTTGTGACACAAGAAAACGTAAGATAAAATGAGGCTGAAAATTGACGAAAGGAAGAACGAGCCTCGGCTCGAATTAACTGGTTCTTATAGAACAGGGGGTAATAAGCTAAATGTTAGACCTTTTTTATTATTTTATTAGTAACAAGCCCTAATAGGCCAACTATTTTACCTTTGGAGCAACTTATTAAATCAACTAAAAATTGCAGGCATTTAAAGGAAGGGTAACGTCATATATGAAATTTTGGGAGTGGATACCTTACTAGCTAGAGCACAGCAAAACATGACGTTTAGTTTTTATTTCACGGCAAAAGCTTGCGTAGTTTTAGAGATAACAAGCATCAAAGTTCAGTAGCTACCATCTTGCCTGTAATCATGCATGATGTCATTTGTGCACCACTCAAATTATCTAAACTTTGGTTCCAAAATACTCACTATTGAATAGCTTTGGAGCATTTTTTCTTTCGTTTTTTCTCAAGCTGGATAATATGTCAAAGATCTGTTTAAGGATACTGTTAACCCTCGGAGAACGTTTTTTTCTGGAGCCTGTTATTCACTTCAGGCAAGGCCCTATGACATCATATAGCGATAAATAGATAAACATTATGCGCCTGGTTTATTTCCTATAATTTCAAACTAATATAGCCACCTGCTCTTGGTAAACAAAGGAAACAATAGGAAAATTCGCCTTACTTCTTTGGAGAGCTCTAAGTCCCCCCATGTTAAATATTTTCTCACAGCACTTATCTCATACAAACTGCCGAAGATGCAGCTTCAAAACGGTGTCGGCAATTTGCGAGATTTTCTTCCGTTCTTGAGCTATGGGCCTACATTCCTGAAATTCCTAAAATTTTTTCGGGAATTTTGAAAATTTCAACTTAGATCGCTTAAACTTTTGATCTAGGCAATTATAGAGATAACGCCGACACCGTTTTGTAGGCCCTGTTATAAACTTTCGAACCATGTACCATTTATCCAGGAAAACATAACTGTGGGGGACTTAGAGCTCGCAGAAAATCAAAAATATCAGTTTTTTCCAGTTTTGTTTACTGCTTCATAGCAGGTGGTTTGCAGGTTGCATCTCACTTTTGGCTCTTTCAAAAGCTTGCCACCTGGTCCCAAAAAAGCATAAAAAAGAAACAAATTTTTTAAAATTCACTGGTTAGCTGTAATGCGCAGTTGAGTTCAAACGGCCAATATGTTTTCCGAGGGTTGACAGTATCCTTAAGAAAATATGTAATCTAAGTATAGGTTATGAGTTGCTAATGACGTGGTAATGCTTAGCAACGGTACACCGATGACATCATCAAAATCAAGATAGTTGCTACTAAGCTTTGAGGCTCAGTATCTCCCTAACTGTTCAAGCTTTTGTCATGAAATAACAACCAACTGTCATGTTTTGATGTGCTCTGTCACCAACTGAAATCTCATTTTTGACGTTGCCCTTCCTATAATGATGTTTTAGAGATGATTACTAAAGAGAAGTAGTTCCTTGGAAAGCACGAAGTTTAAGAAATCATTGCTTTTTCAGATTTTACCCGTGAATGGTTCTTGCAGAACCCTAGTACACTGCTATTTCATGCTTGGTGATTGTTTGCAAGGTTTTCCAGCTGATCATCGCTCATGGATTTACAAGAGACATAATTGTTTTGTGCTTTGCTTTTGTGCTTCACTGATCTGGGAGATAGATTTATGGGTTTTCTTCAACTTCAAGGACAAGCGTATGTTTTTCTAAGGCAACACATAACGTTTCTTAAGTCTCCTAGATATGATCAGTTGACAAATAGGCGGTCAATAGACGAGAAGACGCTTAAGTTTTGGGCGTGCGACAGATGCCAGCAATCTTCTGAAACCATTTCTGCATCACGTGATACGCACAATCGATAGCCAATGCATTTCAGAATGAACAGGGAATACGTTTTTGATGTCATGCAACCTCCAGACCTTAGAAAGCAAATGACAAAAATGAGAGCACCAACTGGTATCGGACTTTGGCAAAAGGTGATTCGTTTGAAACTTTGTCACTGATGTTTGATGTCAGAAAATTAGCAGCAAAAATTATCTCTGAGGAGGTCGCAATTGCACTCTCCCAATTGAAAGGGCAGTTCATAAAATTCCCTGCTGATAAACTGGCTAGAAGTTTTGAAATCAATACTTTCGAAGAAAAGTTGGACTTCGCACAACTTGCAGGGTTATTGATGAAGACTGTTTTAATGGAAAACATTATTACATTGTCGTTCTTCAAGGCATTGTCAGCATCTCAATTGAATTTATCGACGCTTCTGTTGGATACCCTGGAATCATTCACGTGTTCTGCGTCTTTCAGATATATATCATGAAGCAGAAAATGGACTCTTATTGGCAGGCCCAGTACAACCTCTAGCAGGCCAAAATATACGTCCTTTGTTGGAAGTCGCTTTTAGCGAGAAATTTTCCTGCATGGGGTGTATCATCCAAAGAGCTTCCGGTTTGCTGAAAGGAAGGTGGAATATTTTAGCGAAAGGCACTGAACAGCTGATCGAAAATTTACCGTAATGTGTTATTACATGTGCTGTTTTGAATAACTTTTGTATCAGGCACATTGATGAAGATTGGATGAACAGCGAAGAACTGGATCAAGGAGATGATATGGATGTCACGTAGCGAGATGAGGCCTATATGAGAATATTGGTAATCATGATGAAGCACAGGCACTCCTGTAGTACATGATCGAGAGATTTGTGAACATTGAAAAAGCGGACCATGTTTCCATGAGCTTTGTAAATAGTAAGGAAATATTTTGGAAGCATGAGACACTGTTTTACTTTGATCTAAATTTGTAATCTTTTCTTTTCTGCTAGAATGGTTTTATCAGATCATAAGTCTTGAAAGAATATTCTTAGAGCATGTATCTGATGGGCTTTTGAAAATAAATGTTGTACTTTGAGCAAAATTTGTTCCATTCACCGTACAAACAACCGCAATATAGGTTGCATACTTTTTTAACCCAACCTTTGTACAATATTCATTCTTTCTGGCAAATTGGAAATATGAAGGTTGGACCGGGATTTCAATTTTGGGGTGGATAATGACATTCAAGAATTGAGCATCAGGA
The DNA here is from genome assembly GCA_027575255.1 of Scolionema suvaense. NCBI lineage: Eukaryota > Metazoa > Cnidaria > Hydrozoa > Limnomedusae > Olindiidae > Scolionema > Scolionema suvaense. The sequence goes on from JAOBRC010384570.1 coordinate 9,056, forward strand.
TGAAGATTCTATTTGTTTGGTAGTGCCTATGGCCGAAATTAGATAGATTCCTGGTGGCAGTACTGATAATTTGCACATGTAATCTCAAAAGTTTTAATTTCAGCGGTTCTATTGTATCCTGTCTCTTTAAAACTAGAGTAGGTTAAGAGCATAAAATTGTAGTCTGGAAACTGATCATGCTCTCGCAAAAACTGTGCATAACAGACCATCACAAAGACTTAAAGCTATGCAATTGTTATATATATATATATAGCTATATATATATATATATGTGTTGGTATAAGACTGAAGTTAGCTGTATACGCCTGCCTGCCGGCCTGGTTAGTTTTACTTTTTGTTAGCTGTGGCTGAGAACGTATGGTTCAAATGTTAATCAGCTTAAAACAAATTGGTGGTGATGATGTAAATGTTTCTTTAGCCCTATTCTAAATTCGTGTTTTCGATCCATCTCTGACAGATTTTGGGAAAACATGTTATCCGGTATCGTTGGCCAATTTGCTTTGCAGCGATGTCACTCTCCTAGGAAATACATTGCTTGCATTTGAATAGTTTTCATAGGAAGCCGCTTCAAATCTTTGAATTACCAATTTTATAAGAATTGATTTGACCAAGATTCGAATTGGGGAATGGAAGTTTCCGAAATTTGCTGTGAAAGGTGCTGTTTCTTTTGTATGGTGGCATACTCAGCCAAAATATTTAAGATTCTGAGTGCTAGCAAGCTGAGTAGCACTTTTTGACCGGGTTACTAAAAAATGTATGTACAATAACTGTTGAATGCAGTCCTGTGTAACTGCAGTTCCTGAATAGAGGATTTTCGATTTCATTTGAAACTGTGAAGCGGCATCTGGATGAGAAGGAGGCTATTACTATTGACCTGTTCGGACATTTCGGAAAGTTGCTTGGTAGGAGTGGATGTGCGTGTGCAAGTGGAAGAAAGATTTTCAGGGTTCGAATTCCTGCTTCGCAATTGGCAATTGTGAAGCCAATGTCTGCTTTTAGCTATTTTGCCATTCTGACTCAGCCCAAGTTGCGAAAAATTGCGAAGCATTGATGAGAACAACTTCTCACAGACTATCAGACTTTGGCCGTGTCAAACAATAATACCACTTTTTCTAACAAGGTCAAAGCTAAAATTTCTGACGCAGCGTATCTACGCCTAATTCCGTCTAGCTCCCAATTCCATCCGGCAACTTATTTTTCCTTTTTCTCGTGACTGGCCGCAGCTATACCCATCATTTTGTATTCATTTCCAGTGTTTAATGTAGTGGTCTGTGCACCGAGATGAATTTTTGCTGATTATCTACCGGTTATTTAGTTATCCTCTGAGCAGATCGTGTGGTCACTTTTTGTGATTTTCTGGATGCCGCGACAAGACCCAAATTTTGCTTTCATTTTTCAGGTCCGGACAGCACTAAATTTTGCTGAAATTGTATCAGCCACTGCACTGAAATTATATGAAAGTGGAAATATTTGCGCTTTGAACAGAATTGGGAGCATGTGGACGGAATTAGGAGCATAAAATGTGTCTCAAACTTTAGCAATAAAATCGGTCTAATCATACGGCAACCAAATTTTTTCTTCCTTACTGGAATAAGGCTAATATTATCTTGGTTTTAGGGTACTTTGCATTGCCACCAAGTATTTCATTGGTCCAGAAATTCAGAAACGCGAAAAATCGGACAGAATTAGGCATACATACGCTAAATGTTAGAATAGGAAGAGTATAAAGCTGATATAATGCGATCCTCATCTGGTCACAGTATGCCAGGGAAAGAAGATGAAACCATGAACATACACGGTCGGACAAATGCTTCCTAATCAGCACTTGTAAAAATAATCCTGACGATTTCAGTATAAGGAAAATGACTTAATGTTCAATGCTTTTCAGATTATTCTACTTGCAGTGATTGGATAAATGCCCAGGCATACAGGATTTCATGGAAATTCATCTTTGCAGTTCATCGGCCATTAGCTCTCTAATACGTTCCTCTATGGTTGTCTGCTGTTTGTCTTCCACAACTTCAAGCAAATTCGGGGAAAAGCTTCAACAACATCACTTGCTAATCTGGACTCATTCTGAACAATGCCTATGCACTTTCACCGAAAGAAACAATGAACCTGACACTGGTTATCAGAGTACAACCGCTCTGCTTCAAGGCATCCAACTGTTCATCCACTGGACTAGATCAGCAAGGAATATCAAGCTGTCTGGCTAGTGAGGAAGTGAGGTTTACAAGAAAGACTACTTTCACTGGTGAAGAATAGCGCTATTGACAACAGTTTACCTGCGTGCCAGCGTGTGCACACACGTCTCAGTGAGAAGCCTGCATTATCTATATTTGTGCAAGTGTTTGATCTTATGTTTCTGTTGAAAATGGCGGAGGTAACACGGAAACATTCTCGAAGTATATAATATGAAAACTGTGTTCTGTGTAAGTTGGCTCTGTACAAGGCCACAGCAAGAGGTTGCGTAACAAGCAGGTTGCACTAGCACTTGCAGTTTTCTGGTTTGAATCTGTTTGGAATCTACATTGCCTTGTGTTAGAGGTTTCGGGAAGCAAGCTCTTGACCTCTGCATGGCTTTGTTGTTTGGAGTAGAAAAGTGAAGATTTATATTCAAAATAGCTGACACCAAAAGTGTCTGCATAAAACCACAGATGCTAGTTGACTAATCAAAATTTACTAAATGCAAGGACTACATATCCGCAATTTCTAAGCATTCCGATACAACAAGAAAAGAGCAACTGTTTTCTTACGGTTACCTTCACATCATTTGACTTTTGCCCAGGACATTCCTTCATCAATAGAACAAGAATTGTTAGCAGAAAGATTTGCATTTTAAAGCCAATTAACTTCTAACTATACTCCTCCCAATCTCTTGCTAGACAAATCAGACTGAAGCAGTTATATAAAAATATATATCTCTGTTTGTTTCAGATTTTTGTAAACAGGTTTTGTGTAAGCAGCTGTATTTTCATGTAGCTTTCTGTGCTAAGGTTAAAAGCACTAACTTTTGTATCGCATAAAAAGGGATGTCTGGCAGAAACTGATCATTGCACTGCAGCTGTGCTAATAGCGGCCTCAGTACATATTAGCTGCAGACTGCCTTCAAAGCTCCTTATTTCGCTCCCTTGCTTGATTGCACACTTCCCATTGAACTCCTAATGGATTAAGAGGCGCTGTGTTCTTTACTAGCATTGCTTTTGTTCTTGAAAGCTCACTAATTAAAACATCAGACAAACATCAGTAAACCTTTTCACCCATGCACAGTGCGTATCTGGTATCAGATTGCAAGTATCTATGAAACGCATTCGCACAAGAGAAACAAAAAAGCTTTTAAAGGAGAACTAGTGGCACCTATACAAGTTGCTCTTAAATCAAAGAGGGGTTTAGTCTGATTCTAAAAACAGCAATATTTTTTCCCACTGACCAGGATAACCTTAAGAAAATCACTGTTGAACCACACGTACG
>JAOBRC010384681.1:0-12526 GCA_027575255.1 Scolionema suvaense
CTATTAGATCAACTGGATAAGGATATCAACACTTTCTCCATGCGTATACGGTATGTATCTCTATCTACGATTTGTTCCGTGGCAACAATCGGTTGTCAAGTCCGGTTCCTATGGACTTGTACCGTCGTTGTCTTAGAACCTAAAACACCTGTTCCAATCTCTTTCAAAAATTTTTCGTTCTTTGTCACTTGTCTTTGGGAGAATAAGATCTATGACTATTGTTGAAGCATTTGGGCATGTCTAGCAGGAATTAGGACTGTTTCATATTGCTATTTCCAAATGGATTAAAATTGGTATTCCGCCAAATATGTCATTTATGTGAACATACAGTGTGGGGCAACTACACCAATTAATTGGTCGATGCAGTGAGGGTTTAAGACCGAATTGTTGTCCATGGAAACCAGGCCTTTATCAAGGAAGATTTTGTTTTCTGTAATACCAGTGCCTGGTTTGTGTATGGATTCTCGGTTATTTGGCATTACATCTAATCAAGTCTTTTGCGTGAAATGCAATTGCCAAGGGAATAAGAACAGGCTTGTGCCAAGATGCTAAGATTGACCGTATCGAGATGAAAGACTCCTCTACCTGGGTCTTGTGTGTTGCACTAGACTAGTGAAGCCGATACTCTCCCCTAAGCTATGTCAGGAGCTTCTTATTGTAATTGGCACAAAGTGGGTGTTGGTACAGAATTTCTGAAAAATTTGGCCACTTGACAGCGGTCTATGATATGATTTCACGAAGACATCCGTTGGATTCATTGCTTGCTTTCCATCTACCCTAAATTAATTGTAAATAAGGCTGATCAGTTTTATGTTGTGTGGGCTTAAAAAACGTGTCTACAAAATACAAAAATACAATGGCATTTTACTGAAGTCTGTGTGAGCTTGAGCTCCTCTTGTGCCCAATCGCCTCATTCAATGTGCTCAAAACCAAAGTAAAACATGCTATTGTTCATTGTTTTTCCTGATCTCCTTGACTTCACAATCTCCTGTCCCGGAAAAATTGCATGAGCTACCTTAATGGGATACAAGGTGCTCTGGACATAGTGTGAAGAACTTTGTAACACAAACCAATTTGTGAGAACAATAATTTTTGAAGTTGCACGTTGGAATTTCCTTGAGTGCTTTTCAAGATATTCTAATGCGATAAGCGTTTCAGCTGCTACATGTTTCGAATTTTCCTAAGAAAGAAGCTTTCATATCCTTTGTTCCTGAAGGGAGCTTTAGAAATGTCCTTAGTTTGGAATTACAATTATTCTGTTTAAATCAGTTGTATTGTATGTCCTTGTTCAGCCCGTGGGTGTTATTTTTTTGTAGGGAATGGTATTCTTACCATTTTCCGGAGCTTGTAAAGATTGTTTCTGACAACTATACTTATGCTCGTGTTGCTCAATTCATCAAATCTCGTAAAGAGATATCTGAAGAAATGTTGGAAGGTTTGGAAGAGATTGTGGAGGATGAAGGAAAGGCCAGGGCTATAATAGATGCTGCCAAGTCATCCATGGGTATGTAGTGGAATGTTGCTGTCAATATTCACCATTTTTTACGTGATCTGAAATTTATGTTTTGTATGTTTATATTGCAAAGATCATTTTACTGCTATTTTGAAGATGTAGCCGCGGGGCCCGATTTCTATATTTGACTTCATCGTCCATAAAGAAGGCAAAGGGGCAGATGTGAGTCAGATTTTCTCTGAAATGCTGTGAAAATAATTTTTCTTTGATCAAAAGGGCACTTCTCAGTGGATCTTAAGACGGACAGCCGTCGATATTCTGACCCTTTTTCTGTCGGAAATAGGGCATTGGTCTGGAAGTAGCATACAAACAGGGGATGCATTAACTATGGAAGGAAATCTTTATGGTGTTGACCTGGGTAGCGCTCCAGTATCACATTTTACTATTTATGGATAAGAGGGGAAATCCTGGTAAGAGGCTGAACTGGCGTTTTTGGAGAGTATTAGAGTATGAAAATGTTAAAGAGAATAGGTGTTTGGGGGACGTGTCTGATCTGAAGTAAAGCGTTTCAAGCCCGCATATCATGATGTTGCTCGAAGTCACAACTCCTATCTTGAATTTTGTTTATTTCCCTGACTTACTGAAACCTCCCTGAGAGATAGACCCCCACCAAACCCTCCACGTCTTTGAAGTTTCCGAACTGTTTGTATACTATTCGGCCCCCTTTTTGTTAAGCTCCAGCTCCCATCGCCTTCACCGTTGGCCACACCTTTACTTTTCCGCTTATGATGCTTTGCTTGGGAACAGTGGTGAAAATGTAGTGTATGATGGGACATAACGAAAGATGAAAATAAACTTTTATTTCATGATAAACACTTACTCGGTTTTAAATTTTTTCGCTAGTCCTTTGCTCTTTCCTTAGAATTGGAAAAGTTGAAGTTTTTTCCTCACGTGAACCTTGAATAAATATATTCACTGGCTTTGTGAAGAAACAAAAGATAAAATCCTTTAAAAATTTTGTACGTTTTTGCGAATGCATTCTGATAACTTGAGAAGTGTTTGGAGTGACATCAATGTTCATAAATAGTGGCAAGATGGTAGCAACTAGAATTTAAGAGTGGATGCTGTATCTCTAGAACTGCGCGAGCATTTTTCCTGAAATAAAAAAAATTGTATGCCGTGTTTTATTGACTTCACAGTCTGTTTAAATTTACCTTAAGCCCTTGCTCTTATTATGCTTAGATAAGCAACTGTAAATGCCTACAGTAGCATTTCCAAGTTTCATTTTTTTTTTCTGCCGCCCCTGTGAGACATCAACAAAGAAAATTTGCATAGTGCCTAACATTATAGGGTGCGTACTATACATATATAGTCTCTCTGTCTGCTGTTCTCTTGATACCTTGAACTGTTAGCGACAGTAAGATGTTTACAGTTGGTTCTTGATTACTCGAACTTCCAAGGGACCTTGAGATTGCTCGATCTGTCAAAAATTCAAGTTATCAATAGGTGGTTCGAGTTTTCAAGTATTTGAGTTATGGAGAGTCAACTGAATATAGATATGGGTTGTATTGGATGAATTGCAAAAAAGGTACTGCCCTAATGCGTCAAACAAGCACCCCCTCGAATAAGCGCTCACCTTTCAAATAAGTGTTCATCTTTCAAGCTTCAGAAAAGGCGCTTATTCGAATTTTTGGCAAGAATGTAATGTTGAAAAGTAAGTCAGGAAGTAATTTTGAACAAACGATATGACTTGTTTTTGCTTTTATTCTTATTTTATTCTCTTTCATCATGACAACATTGGAACTTTTTTCTTTTGTAAATTACTTCTGTATCCATGAATTAAATAGGCGCTCCCCTCAAATAAGTGAAAATTAAATAATTGCCCGGATGTTTGTTTGAGGCATTACGGTATGTTTTTTTGGATGGTCTAGGTAGTACGTGTAGGTATCTCCAATAAAGATGTAATTTCAATTGATTAAGAGCCTTCATTTTGATCAAACTCTGTATGAACAATTTCAATGTTTTATCCCAGCATTTTTCCACACCGTTTAACAGAGGGGAAAAACTCAATCTGAATTGAGTTTCAAAACAGAAACAACACGCTCAGCTCCACTGAAATACATTGCAACGGATATGAAGACTTACGAACCATACGTAAGTACCAATTTAGGTGACTGCACTGGTGAATGTGGTACATAGCTTACAGAATGCAAGCTGATTAGTTTTCCAAAAATTTGCTCCCTGGCAGTTCGTATTCCTTCCCGTAAAAATATGATGTGCTGAAAGTGCTTTGCTGGAATTTTTGTTGTATAGAAATAAATCGTAACATTAAATTTACTCTGTAACTACGAGGGAAATGCTTTTAATGCCTCAGCGTTGAAGCACCACCAAGGCAATTGCCTCAGAGCCAATTAGTATCACAAGAAGGAATTCCAAAATTGTTTTTTTCATTTCATCTCTTCTTGGTGAAAATTTAGCTCCAGGTGCACATTCATTGTGGGGAGAAAGCTTCTTGAGTGAAAAAAACCTGGTGTTAATGATCAATAAAAGCACCATCATATGAAATAAGCTCTGTGCAGTTCTCTGCAGCCTCATTTTGGTGGATTTTACGTTTTCAAAAATGACTACAAATTGCCAACGTTAAAGTGAAGCAGTAAGAGACATAGATAGAATCATCTGGAGATGTGCAGGCATTTATATTATAGATTGACAGCGCGTGGCACACTGATGGCAATGCTAGTTCATTGGGGAGGATCTTAATAAGATACTTAGACTGAAGCACTTGTTAGCAGCAATCAAATTGTGCCTTTTGAAAATTAGCATTTCAATGTATTAAAGGGAGACTTGCGTTGGCAAGATTGATATGCGCCATATCCCCAGAAGTAATCCATTTCTGAAACATTCATGTGCAACAGAAACGTTATTTATGCCGGCATTTGACATAAGACATGCAGAGATATCATCTCAAATGATTACGATCAAGACTGACTGCTGAGGATGGAGGGACGAAGAAGTAGATCGATCAAGACTGACTGCCGAGGTTGGAGGGACGAAGAAGCTTCTCAAATGATTACGATCAAGACTGACTGCCGAGGATGGAGGGACGAAGAAGTAGATCAGAAGGTTTCTGAGTTAGAGAGTTTGATGTCCGTGATACATTCTGGAAAAGAAATAAGGAACATGTCTCATGCTGACCTTAAGCAAGCGCGAATATGGATTTATGAATACACCATGGTTTTCCAGGCTTCGCCCCGGACCCCACAGGTGCCTCCAAGCCCTCCCCTGAACCCCCAGCCAATAATATCGGCAGCTTCGCAGTACTCAGCTGCCTGGATGACCTCAAAACTCAATTCACCAAAAAACGGTGTAGAACCTCAGTGCTTAGATAAAACCCTGCAATTTGGAGCCTTCCACCTTATCTGCTGTGATTGTGCTCTCGTTTTTTGTCATTTTTGTTAACATATAGTATTTCCAGTGCTTGTAAGCACTATTTATGAACACATGATGAGTCCATAGGGTTTATTTGTGGAGTTTCTGTTCAGTACTGCTTTCCAATGGGTGCCCTGGTGCCCGGGACTCCCAAAAATTTCAATGTTGAGCTTCAGTCAACCAGAATTCTCATCCTATGGGTACCTGAATGGGCACCCTCTTCGACAGAGAGGTTTTCATAAATTCCACCCACATCCGATGTGCACAAGGTTGTATTGCAATAGCCAACCAATAGCAGCTGGAAACAGCGAGTAATGGCTGCCGAAGGTTAGGTTAGCATGAAATAGTAACCTTCTATATTTCACATGAACGACTTTGTGTTATAGGATATAGAACTCAGTATTGATCATAGAATCCAGCCCTGTCAAGGTACATATTAGCAGGCATGCAGCAGGCACATGCCTCGGAAAATCTGGGCGAGCGATAGTACTTCCAATATTTTTCGTCTTACCCTCATACACCTACAGTTTCACAGCACTTATCGCGAGCAATGGCTTAGTAGCGAACCAAGGGACATTGTAACTGAGTGAACCCCAAACACGGGAGAGACATCTTTCCGCCTGCAGTAAAAGACAGCCTTTTATTACTGTTCCTTTATTTGGGAAGCGCTTGTGATGTGAAACTTGCGTGAAAGTGGAAGGGTGGGAACCATGAGGACACAGGAAGTTCAGAAAGCAGGGGAGCATGTGAAATTTTCAAACACCATAAATTTTAGGTCACCATGATATAGGAAAGCAAAGGAAACAAAGGGCACAGGAAACATTTCAAAAACATACTTGCATTAGAATGACTGTGCAAGGCGACAGCGGGACAAACTTAGGTCTGGCGAACAAAGCTGGCCTGTTGGAACAAATAGATTGTCAATATGTATTATTTTTCTGATTTACTGGTTCATGGAGAGGTTCTCAGAAAAAAACTCTGTTATATCTGAGCTTCAAAGATCTGTCATTGACTGGATGACACCTGGAGTGACAGTCGAATGATATCGTATGAAACCAAAATACTTGTCGTATTCTAATATGGTGATAATGGAATTGACAAGTGATCAATTTCAAGATGCTGATTGGTGGCTACTGATGTAAACATGAACACAAATGGAGTTCTTGATAACAGGGGAGATCTCTACTGCAGATACAAATTTGAGGTGTGCTATTGTCAAATCTAGATCTGTGGTAATCGCTCGCCTGCAGAGATTGAGGCATGTGCAAAGGTGTGCGCCTGCGATAGCACGCGTGTCAGTGACAGGCCTGAAAATCTATGTATAATACAAACTAGGGTCACTTACCTTATAATAAAAAATTAACGATGGAGGAAATTAATACATTTTTTCCTATCCATGTTAATGTTAATCATTCCTAATTTGTTACGTTCGTTAAGTTGAACCACGTTTTTGGCATTTCCTTATCGTGGTATGTCTTAATTTGATCTCATGGTGTATTTAGTGCGAAAAGATATACTTTTTTGAAGAAAAAATACTCGTTTTTTTTTATTTTTGTTTTGGTTTGAAAACTGCATATTCTTTTCTCAACTGCTCAACCCGCCAGAGTTTACAGTGTCTATCACAATAAAGTTTTTTAAAACTGTGTTAATTTTCTCCTGCGTTATGCTAAACTGTAACAAACCACTTTAATTGTATCAAACTTTTGTAACTTTTCTGCGGACTGTGTTAGTTTCCTCATCTGTTAATTGGTAGCACAGATTACATTCCATAGCTGGTAGCTATAGAATCTATGTAATACTTATTTGGCTCAGTTGATGCATGTGTTCAGTCTTTGATTACCAGGTGTGCCTTGTCTCGTTCTATCCAGACTTAGGGAAACACATGTTGATGCTTGTTTCATGTGATTTCAACTGTCTCTTTACTATATTTCTATTACTGCATTAACTCATTTCAAGACATGCTCCTTTCTCTTTCTTTGTAGGAATGGATATATCTGCCATCGATCTGATAAATATCGAAAGTTTCTCAAAGCGTGTTATCGATCTCGTGGATTACAGAAAGAAATTGCATGAGTACTTGCAATCAAAGATGGGGCAAGTGGCACCTAACCTGCAGGCGCTGATTGGTGACCTGGTAAGTTGATGCTTTATGTAGAGCTCCACAATAATTTGGTTGCTTCATGTATTGAAACACAGGCGTCAACCTTTTTGCATATGGAAAGTTGTTGTGGGCCTTTTCAGTGGACCTGCAATTCACTTGCATCCTCTTCAGCTTATTGCTGCCTTTCCAGCCCTACAGCTGTCCAATAACTTATTGCATTAAATGTGTTGGCTGAAATTGCCCCACTTTCGCATTCGTATATATCATGGATGCTCACAATTCGTAGTGCAGACCATGTTAGGGAAATTTCATTACGGCAGAACATTTGCCAGCTGGCCAAAAAGTTCTCAATTTTCTCTGGACCAATCTTCCGGCCTGCAAGGTATTACTCTACAATGGTTTCTGCTACTACAAGTGAGAGTAGTCAACAGGCAATTTGTCAGTCCCTGCTGAGATGTATAAAACTTAATCTCTGCTTGGTTGTTGAAGTCGATTACTGCTCTTCTCTCCTCTCGAAGGTCCCGAGAGATTACTGAGTCCGTACCCATCTGTCTTTAGGGATTTCGCGCTGACCAACTGTAGTGGGGCTCGAATGTGAAATCCATAGGTTACAAGTCGGCCTAGTAGCTATGTATTGTGCTAGCCAGAGGCATTATTGACAAGGGAGAGGAATTGAGCGGTGTATGTGGGTATTTGTCATCAGTCTTGCTTTCTCATCAAAACATGTGTTGCACCTATTACAGAAGAAGGAAAATAGTTTAAGAATGTCAGTTGGATTCTATTTGTGACTGCTTGTGAAATCCTTCCTTAACCAATATTCACACCACCCTTCCCCACCCTGCTCTGTGGTGATGTGAAGTATGTGAATTTTCTGAGCAATACGATTATCGATGGTCCATGGACTGTCGGCATACTTTTAGTGTGCAAGCTTATCATTGGCCTTTTTTTAAATCTTTTAGGTTGGAGCACGATTGATATCGCATGCTGGTAGTCTGACAAGTTTAGCCAAATATCCTGCTTCTACTGTCCAAATCCTTGGAGCTGAGAAAGCACTGTTCAGGTAAGTTGCTTGCTTTTTATTACAAAATAATTTAAGTTTCTTTAAGTGTCAAAATGATTTGTGGCTCCAACTTCCATGTATGTTATATGTGTTTCTTTTTTTCTTTATGCTTGTCTAAATGACACAATCCTGTTATCTCCTTGTAAAACCTCCGTGGAATCAATTTGGTAACTTTAAGTTAGAGTTTTTATGATGATGTATGTATTATCCTTGTTTCATGGTTATGGCTTCCCCCCTCATGCCCTGTTGGTGCCTCTAAAGCCCCTGCCTAGCGTTATGCCTAAGATGTGTTTCGAAATGCTTCACTTTTTAGGGCTTTGAAGACTCGTAGCAAGACTCCGAAGTATGGGCTTATTTTCCACTCATCGTTTATTGGACGAGCTGGGACGAAGAACAAGGGACGTATATCCAGATATCTCGCAAACAAGTGTTCCATTGCGAGCAGAATTGATTGTTTCTCAGGTGTGCTGCTTTTCATTTTTTAATGGTTAATTGCTTCTTGTGCTTAGTCTGCATTCGTGGAAACAAAGAAGGTATTTTTCCCCAAAGGCTTTTTCAGTTGATCGGAAAATGACCTTCTTAGGACTTTGGACCAAACAGCTCGTTGCCTGAGTACCGTCTCTAGCATTGAAATTCATTGGCTTTAAAGGATCTTGCCTCAAATTTTGTCTTTCATTGTTAAGACTTGTTCACCATTAACTTCATAATCGGATGTTAATTAGTCTAGAACGTGAAGTGCTAAATGCGAAATTTTCCCTATTATCAGTCTGTCGATGCAAACCTGAAGTTAAAAATGTCATTTGAATTTGCAGGATTATACGTAAATTCAGGGAATTTTTGGCTTGTATCATCATAGTATTTTCGATTGACTTCAAAACGGTAAAAACATTTCGTTGAGTTTCTTTTAAAACTGTTTGTGGTTGTTTGGCGGAACATGTTGCATCGAGTCACATCTGGGGTAACTGTGTTTCACCTCGGAATCGATCAAAAATGTCAATTTGGAAGGATTTGTAACATGAACTTCAGTGGCTGCCATTGCTGTAAATTGGTTCTTAAGATTTATTTGAAACAGCTCCTTGTGTTTTTAACAGTGCAACAGGAAGATGCTCCATTAGGTTTAGTGGAGTCCACTAATTCTTTGACTTCCTTATGTAGAAACTCCCACGAATTTGTTCGGTAAGAAGTTGCATGAGCAAGTCGAGGACCGGTTGAAATTTTACGAGACGGGCGAGGCACCAATGAAAAATGCTGATGCAATGCAAAGTGTTATTGACGAGTTGGCAGAGTTTGAAGTGGTGGAACGCAAGAAGAAGAAGAAGCAGAAGAAAAAAGCTGAGAAAGAAGCTGCTGAGGATAAAGCTGAAGAGGTACCTGAAAACATCATCTTCCAAAGGACATGTTTCAACTTATCTAATTGCAATGCAGGGGAAAGGTTGTGAGATAGAGGCCATCATTGCAGCCCTCTATTTGAAGGTTTTATTTTCGTGATGTTCTCAGCCCAGCTGGCGGTCTATCCATCGCAGGTTTTTGGAGTCCCGCTTTTGCGGAAGAGTCCTATAAAATGAGGTCTGCCCGTCCATGTGTCACCAACACATTTTCCCGGTAACTGCTCAATGAATTTTTCTGATATTTGGTGTGAAGGTGACGATCCGTTATTCACAAAAAGTGATGGAGCCGGAATTTTGGAAAAAAATTTGTTCAGCTTGCAGGTGGCAATTTATGCCCAAAAATGGCCATTTTTAGGTTTTTTTAAGAATATTTACTTTTTGCGATTTTTGGTATGAAACTACATGGCAATAGTAGTTATTTTGTGGACCACGTGTCATATCTGGGAATACTTTCGTTCGTTCGGCTTGCGGGTGGCAATTTACGTTCAAAAATAGTCATTTTCAGAGTTTTTCCACGTATGTCTTGAACAAATAATCTACTTATTGTTATTTTTGGTGTGAATATTTGAGGCAACTGTATGCATGTTATGGACCACTTGCTATGTCTCCGGACAATCTTGTTTGGCTTGCAGGTGGCAATTTTCACAAAATGTGCTTTTCATGGTTTTTTCCGAATAAGTCAAAAACTATTTATCCGATTCTTTTCACTTTTTGTGTGAATACTAGGGGCAACTCTGTGCATGTTTTGAAACATATGCCATGTCATCTGAAAATCCCATTTGGCTTGCGGGTGGCGATTTTTTTTCCAAAAATGGCGATTTTGGGTTTTTTTCCACGTATGTCATGAACAGTTAACCTGTTAATTGTTATTTTTTATGTGCATATTTGAGGCAACTGTATATCCATTTTATGAACCATGTGCCATGTCTGCGGACCATCTCGTTTGGCTTGCAGGTGGCAATTTACACCAAAAAATTACGTTCTTCATGGTTTTTCCAAATATGTCAAGAACTGTTTATCTGATACTTTTCATTTTTGGTTTGAATATTAGGGGCAACTCTGCGCATGTTTGAATCATTTGTCATGTCTCCTGGCAATCTCATTTGACTGACGGGTAGAAATCTATGTGCAAAAATGGTGGTTTTCAGGGTTTTTTCCAAATATGTCATGAACGGTTTATCTGTTCTGTCATTTTTGGTGTGATTCATAAGGGCCTCTCTGCGTACGCTATAACCCATGTGTTGTGTCTGAGGAAAATCTCGTTAGACTTGCGGGTGGTAATTTACGTTAGAAAATGGCTATTTTGGTTTTAGTTTTTCCAAATGTTTGGCGTGGATCTTAGGGGAAACAAAGCATATATATTATTATGACCCATGCTTTGTATGTTGGGAATATGCAGTTCGTCAGCATGCTGGTGGCAATTTATGTCAATGATTGCTGTTTTAGGGTTTTCCCATGTTTCAAGAACTCTTCATTTTGTTTTTGTGATTTGTGGTGCAAATCTCATGGTTTTGCGTGTTATTCTCTTCTTTGATCTGATGCAGAGATTCTCAATTAAGTTTGCGGGAGTCCACTAATTACGTGACTTGTTTTACGTTCTGAAATCCACGGTTGAGGGGTATAAAACTACTCGAAGCATAGCAATCAAACCATGATATCGGAAGAGCATTATATTGTGCATGAGTAGTTTCTAAATATGCTAATTTGATTCACAATATCAGTGGAAATTGTCTGTGATAATAGTCTCAGCTATTCGCATCTATTAATTGTCAATTAACCCTGTCAACCCCGGGCCTTTTGGGTTTTTCCATGGGGAGGGAGGGTGGCCCGTATATACTGGTTCTGTAACCATTAAACGTGACACCCATTTTCTATTATATTCTGCACATGATGACGTTAAAAGTTCCTGACATCATGTCGGATTTTCCACCATTTTGGAAAATTGCTGATATCGGACAAAAAATGCAATGAGCTGGCCATTAAGACTTTGGAAATGAGGTTCTGATGGTAATATCTAAGTATAGAAAACGATTTAGAATCATAAGTGACTTTATATCGGCCAAAATTGATGATGACGTCATCAATTTTTACTCCACCGGCAATTAAAAATGATAACGTGACAGGTTAATGACGATAATGGTCAAAAACGTTTTTGGACCAAAATGTTCCCAGATAATACTGTATTTAGGAAAAGTCACCAAAGCGCAGCTTTCCTCCTTCCGTTGTTTTTGCTCAATTTTCAGGAAATATGTGAGGTATAGTCCGTTGACCCTATTGCATTTATCGAGGTGGAATAATGAAGTGCGAGCTTTTATGTTTTTGTCTTTCCTGTGTTGGATGATTGTTGTCATCTTTGAGAAATACATTCCCAAGAGATAGTATACTTAACAGGTATACTCAGTAAGTTAAAAAGCCAAACGTTGGGTTGCATGTTTCAGAATTTGATTCCAGAAAAATATTCAAAATTTTGCGTGGATATAAAGTTGAAGCAGATTCTGCAACCTTATGTGGGAACGGTCGAAGCTGATACCTGAAGGGGATAAATTTTTGCTTGAATATATTTTTGCAGGTCGAATTTTGGGAGCGTTTTGCGTGGATTTATTTTTTGCAAATCAGGGATTTGTAGAAAGAATGCATGGAAGTAATATAGCAAATGCACATCAATGAAAGAAAAGAAGGCTGTTATCAACATGCGAACTGAGAGAAAGAACGATTCCGAACACATTGTTATTGATTAAAGATCAAGAAATTTGTTGTGTTTGCTTTTGGTCAGGTTAAAACTTCATTTTGATAAATTTTGCGTGGATTTAATTTTGCGAATATAGCACAAAATCACAAAATTCGCCAAAATTAATCCACACGAAAACAAATCCCCTTAAGGTATTACGCTGATGTAATTTTCTTTTTTTTTTATTGATAGCCAACTCATGTTGTCAATATTAACATCGACGCTAAGAAGACGGAAACTGACCCAAGTATCATATTCCATACGCAGTGGAAGAAAATTTTGTTTAAAGGGCGATTGTTACTTTGTATTTTAGGCAGCTGAGGTTGTTGATGAAAGTGCTAGCGCTAAGAAGAAGAAAAAGAAGAAG
>JAOBRC010384903.1:0-12523 GCA_027575255.1 Scolionema suvaense
TGACAGATCAACAATCTGATGCCGCTGGCCTTGAGGTGTCGACGCTGAAATCGTTTCCCAGCCAAACTGGCCAGATCTTCCTTTCCTCTACATGGTTAAGAGAGAGCAGCTCCAATATATATAGAGGAATGGTAGGATCTGCTCCCAGGTTACATTTTCGTTATGAAGCTCGGCTTCTGAAACGCATTACGAGGACGTATATATACGTCCTTGGCATTCATAGGGGTAAGAAGGGGGGAGGGTAGACTTTCCAATAAATTGCAAAAAGGGAGGCGTGAGGCAAATTTTTCTCTAGAAAGGGTGGGGCAAAAGGGGGGGATTTAGACTAGAATGTCTGCTAGCCTTCACAAATTGCGCGAACGAAACGATTGTTCGTGCCGCGTTTGCGCGAACGATAATCTGTTCCCGATGGCTTTCTAGAACATAAGTTGTCATGTTCACCAACATCAATTGTGAGGCGTGCTTAGCCTCTCCGTCCCACATCTCTGCAGCCCATGAAACAAACGTTTGTTGGCAATTATTGAAGACAAACGGTTTATTGCGATTCTCTCTAATGATCTCTGTCGGTAACAGTTTCCAGATAATTACGCTGATCTGGCTGTGAAATTGAGAATGGGAAGTGATGGCTTACGGCTATGTTTGCCGTTCAATCTCATGGATTCAGTTTAATATCTAATAAAAATCGTTATATTTGTGTCTTCCCGTTAGCATGCTGTAACACCTCTCTATAGATTTTCTTTTATTGCTGCAACAATGTCCTTGGCACGTGCATGAGAGTCGAGAAGCACTCTAAAGATTTTTCTGGTCATTCATCTTAAGTGCATGGCGTTATGTGCTTGTTTTCAGTTGAATTAATTTCCGTTCAGTTCGTTCGCACTAACATCAATTGGGGTGAAGGAAATTTTGTTCCTGCAGTGAAAATTTTGTGAAGGCCTGGTCTGTTCTTTTGAAGTCAACCAGGCATTGTGCTGTACAATGCGGAAAGTGATGTCATGCAATTGAAGCAGTCTGAAGAACAGACTAGGAGCTTTTGGCAAGCAGGTTGTTTTGACTGGCTTATAATCTCTCGCACAGCACATTGAAATTTCGGCTTGCAGATTGGTAGAGCTTAACAGCGGGCAGTGCCACAAACTCCTAGTCGTCCCTTCAGCGTTTTGAGATGTGTATTAACTGTACGATTCCTTTACACTAGGGGCGACTTTCTAGTCTAGGGGGATTAGGTAAAAAGGGTAGGGATGATTGCTAATAGTTGCTGTGTAATGCTGTTGCTATATTTTCATCATTTAGACAATCACCCAATCATTGTTATGATATGGTATGATTTATTATCTGTCTAGTTCTTGCTTGAGACCCACTAATAATAGTTCTGAATTGTGTTTCAAATGCCTTGATTACACTGCATCCTTGGCCAGAAAGTACTGTATTCTTCAGGAAAACCTTAGCTTACTAGTATTGAAGTCGCACGGTATGAATGTCTGAAACAGGTTGCGCGTGCGCGTTAATATGTGCCGGTCATCATGCATGCTCCGGGAAGAGGGGGTGGGGTTCGACGATTTGTAAAAAGGGAGAGGATGCCAAAAAGAAGAGGGATCGACCAAGGAAGGAATGGGGATTCAACTCCTCTGCGCACTAGCCTAACAAATAAGAGAAGTCTGAGAGCTGGCTTTCAAACAACGATTTTAACACAGATGTCACCCCCAGCAACTACACAAATGATTGGTGTATTACAAGAACAAACAAACAAAAAAACTTGAAGTATTATGATTGTGTATTGCAAATTATCATGCATGAACATAATATATACTCATTTGCACTTGATGCTCCACACTGAAAGTATTTTAGAAGTTATGATCTACATCACCTGTGGTGTTGTACCACCGGTGCAGGTAGCCAAATGCTAGAAGTTTCTTCTTCGCTGCAGGGAGTCTCTCATCTTCGGGATTCAGATGGTTAAAAGGTTCCTGGCTCTCTTTTGCTGCAATTGAATTTTGTAGGACATGGTAACTCATGCATGAGTGATAAACCACTTGGAGCATCTTACTTCACCCTGTTTCACACTTTGCAAATGATCTAGTTTGCATTGAACTTGGAACACACTGGCCCTGAAATAGCAGCCGGTCATCGGTCAATGACAAGCATGTTTTGCTCTTTGGCTGGCAAGAAGAAAATTGCTTCTGTAATTGCTCACTTTCTGCTTGATCTCATATTATTGAAACTTAATGGTCACTTGATATCTTAATCATCTTCAAATGCGATCACTTTGTGCACAAACAGCAATTACATTAAGTGCAAAGAAATTGAGACTGAAAAATTTCGGACAAAGTATATTTGGACAAAATATTTTTTGGACGATTTTTTGGACGATTTTTTACCTATTTTTCGGACGAATTTCGGGCACTCCTGTATATATGTGGCGTTAGATAGCTTTCTTACGTAAAAACCTGATCTGAGGTATTTTGGCTAGCATATATCTTCAGAGGTGCGACATTCTTTGTAACAAATACAAAGGAACCCTGATCAAGAATCCTGTTATTGCTGTCATCGATTGCTTTTATTTTATGAGTATTTTCAAACCCTGACACAGCATGGATTAGAAGAGGCAGATTGAAGTTGATGAGGAAGAAAACCTGGACGACGAGAAAGCCTTTGCAGACCATAATGGAAGCAGCATGATTGACAGCATTAAATGTTTCTGAAACAAACCTTTGAGATTTTCTGTTTTATGGATGACTTGAGGCTATATCGGTCGTTAAAGATTTTGGACAATAAATAATTTCAGACGTTATTATTTTCAGATATTTGTTTTGTCCGAAAATTTTTTCGTCTGAAATTTTTTGTGCTTAATGTATTAACAACTTGTGGTCATTGCGATGAATGAGATTGATTGTTTTTTCACATAACGCTCCAAGAAATCTATTCGGAGAGCAAAGCAAGGTGTAAATTCAAGCAAATGGAAAAACGGATAATGTCAAATTAATCAAACATATAGCGTGGTTTTGTAGAGATGCCTGACGAGATGGGGAAGTGAAGTGATGTTTAGATTTTTTACAAAATGCGTTTGCTGTGAACGGAAATTGATAGCCTGCGCTCTAAGAAAATCTTTGTCCTGTTATTGATCCTTACGGTACTGTCTACCACACTCCTCGGCCAATACTTGCACTTATACACCTGTGGCTACCTTCTGGTCAGCTGCAGTTGTTAAATTTAAAATGGTACCATTTGCTGCAGCGCTGGATTGCTAGGAGGACACGGTCAGTTAATAGGAAGATTACTGGGGACGTGGAATGATGGCCGTTAGCTCGATCTTTGTAAAAAAAAAACAGGTTGCGCTCCTTAGAACAGATGTTCACAATAAAGTGACGTTATGAATGTGTGTTGTGTGCATCTATATGTTTGTTTAATAATCAATTGCAAGGAGTGAGTCATTGAATCCACGACACTTTGCAACTTGGATAAAATTCACCGGCAGAATTTCTAATTGATCGGCAGGAAGTGCTATTTTACTGGTCACTGTGACCAGTGCACCATTTTTTTTATTTCAGGGCCTGACACACAGTTATATGGTCAAAGAATGCTGTTGAATAATAGCTCTTTGATCACAGGTACACAACTTAAAGTCCACACAGTTGTGTGTTTCTAAAAAAAAGTTGTACATCCTACATACAACACATTGTCGGTGTTTTCTTTATTTTTTGTCTGGATCAGAAGTTCTAAACAAAGAGAGTTGAAGTGTTTCATCAAGTACTTTTAAAATGTAAAGGATTTGTAGTATGTATGCCTATAACTCCAGAATGGATGAAAATCTTCTAAATTACTGAAACTTTTTTGAAGCTACATCTTCTACTGTTCTTATGGGGTTAGTTTTCTGAGAACATATTGGGCATAGGGCGACATTAGGTGTAGAGAATTCAATTGTGATAAATTAGTTTTCTGATTATTCCCTTGGTTTACGTTTCCCTTTCTGGAAATTTTCAAAAACACCGAGGGGGGGTAGAAACTATGACTTAGATAGTCTGATGTTGATGGAATTCTGCGCCACCTACCTCAGACAGTAAAAGTCCCCACCCTTTTTAAAATTTTGCCACCCCCTTCCCCCGTCGCACACGCTGTCCTGGTGTGTGCATGTTGACCAAAACTTATTAACTCGTAGATCACGCAAACCTGTTTCAGACATTCATATATACAACTTTGATACTTGTAAGCAAAGGTTTTCCTGAAGAATACAGTATTTCCTGGTCAAGGATACAATGCAATAGAGGCATTTAAAACACAATTTAGAACTATTCTTAGAGCATTTCATGCAAGAAATAGAAAAATGATGAATTATACCATATCATAACACTAATCAGGTGATTGTCTTATGACCCAAATCTAGCCTGAGCGTAACACTGCAACCACTTCTTCTTTAGCAATCATTCCCAGCCTTTTTACCTAATCCCCCCTTTTGCTCATCCCCACCTTTTCTACAGAAAAACTTTCGTCCCCCCCTTTTTTGCAATTTTTTGGAAAGTCCATTCCCTCTGTATAAAGGGAGGGGGTCACACTATTAATGCCATTGATAGTTTCTACAGCCTGAAAAATGTCCAGTGAACTAAATTTTTGTCTTATTTCAAAGCTTGATTTATACGAGAGGACTGAAAACCTCAGAACTGACCAGAAAAATGACATCCAACTCAGGATCACATTCTGATGCCGGCGTTTTAGTAATCAGGAAAACAGATTGCTGTGCTTAGGGCAGCTATTCAGATTGTTCCTGCATAACGCGGGAAGAACTACATCTAGTCTAGAGTGAGTGGTGTCTTTTGTCACATTTGTTAATTTTTCGATATCTCAAACATGGTACCTAGGGATGTTGGAATGTCTGTGGTTCAAAAGGAACTGCATCATAGATATCAGTGATTTTAAATTGCCTTTGCCATTATTCTTTTCATCCTCCTTTTTTCTGTTAATTTTAAGGTCCTGAATGGGTTTCAATCAATCGTGGTGTTATGATCTGTGATGAGTGCTGCAGTGTTCATCGAAGTCTTGGTAGACACATTTCACAAGTCCGTCATCTTAGACTGGCACCATGGAGCCCTTCACTTTTAGCTGTAAGATGAAAATAAATATTTTTGTCTTTTTGTCTTGTGAGCTGCTTCATGGTTTTATTTTTCGTTGTTCTTTCAACTTGTTGGCAGCTAGTTGAGAATATGTATCCAAAAATAATTCAATACTAGTTGTATCACTTCATGTGTCCAATATGCTTTTGTTGCACAGCACTGATAATATACCTGTTGCATGCAAGGCTATTATGAGTAAACTCCTAAATAGGTCAGAATTTTCTATTTCTCTGGCTGGCGTTACTGGGGTGTATAAATTGTAATGGCTACGGCTTCACTTTTTTATATGATGAAGGTATTCAGGTTGACAAATTTGGGTAGTTGAGTTCTGCCCAATCCACGTAATTTCGAATCTACCTCCCTTTAATGTGCGCAATATCAACAAAAATGATGGTCATTTTATTGCTGTGCAACCATAACAAACATTTGTCTTGTCATATGACTCAAAAATTGAAATTCACCACACAAAAGGTAGTAGCAAAAAGCATAATTCTCCATGGGGCTGTTCCTGATGGGGGAAGTCTGAAAAGGCAGTGGCAGTATTTATAAGTGGACTTTTTTATGCAACACTTAATAGATGGCGACACTTAGTTGAGGGTGGGGTTTATTCGAGGGCGGTGCCTATTGAACATACTAAATAATTTTATTTGTCTGGGAAAAATTAACAGATTTCACCGAAGATAGTCATTTTAAAAGAGGTAAAGACCTTTTGACCAGAAAAAATCGACAAGTACTGGTATGGAATGGAATGAAATATAAAACCTTAGTCATTTCTAGCCTCCTCTGTCCAGGAATGTTGCGATTACTTAAAGCCTGCTTAAACCAGAATTTACAATAAGTGATAACCATGCAGTTTTGTATCCACATAAATAGTACTGCCTGCATGATTCAAAATTATGAAATTCGGATGTAGAATTCCCCTGAAACTTTCAATTTTAACAGTCCTTTTAGTGATGTGTTGGTAATTTGTCTTGTTCTGAAGGAGGTGGTGTTAGGGAATCCATTGAATATCGATAGATAAATAACTTATACAGAGTGAATCTTTGTATTTATGATATTTGTAATAAGTTGGGATACATTTTTATGCCAGTAGCTTACATTGCGTAGTGACGTATATAGGCATATATAACTACATGGCTCTCTCCAGTCGTCATATGTTCAATTTGGCGGATGACATGAAATCCTACTAGTTTTTTATGAGTTGTGATCATTGCAATCAGGAATTTTGAGGTTCATGTATTTTGCATTCTTACTCTAAAATCTAAACCTCTGCTTTGTACAGTGTGTTACACATATTTTAATTTCTACGCTTTTTCAGATGATCCGTAATCTGGTTAGTAATGGAGCCAATCTTATTTGGGAGCACTCTTTATCAGATCCAAGCCAAATGAAAAGTGGCTCCAGAAAGCCCAATCCGAAGGACCAAGTGCAGTAAGTATAATGTTAAGAAACCCACTCAACGAACTGCTAAGTACAGAGCATTTGTGGACATTTTTTGAATATTGTAAGAAGTGAGTGCTTGCTAAAGCATTTTAGCTCAAGAGAAGGATGGTTATGGAATGTGTCATTCGTCATAAAATAGCAGGATGGGTCTACTAGTGTTGCTAAGAAAAGCCATTGCCGTTGAAAATTTAATAGATGTGGTCTGTGTGCGTCGGGTATGTGTGTGTCATTCTGAAATGTGGCCATGTAGGGTTGGGAGAGGGTGTGTGAGTCTGTGTGAAAAAACGTAGAAAGTGTCATTCTTCAGTAGCAGTATATGTAAAGGGAAGTGCTGAAGGTTTTTTAAGTCTCATAGAAGTGGATCCCCTTTTCGTTTCGGATTTGACCATTGTATGCTTTTATAAATGTCTACCTCCTGTATACTTCAGGAACAAGTTCATTATATTGTCTGGCTGAGTCAAATATTTTCTTGTGATTAATCTCTTATATTTAGCCCTACGAAATCAAACTTTATTAAAGCCAAGTATCAGATGCTGGCATTCACGCATCGCCTTCCAAACATGGATGATCGACTGTCTATTGCTGACCTCAGTAAAGTAAGTACTGCCGATTTCTATTCAAATACAGTTTTACACTCCCATTTTATTGAAGGGACAGTCTCGGATAGAAGTTTTTAAGATGACTGCTGAAATATGCTTGTATGACGGGCAGTATTCTGGATGTGAAGTTTTTCAGCTGTTAATAGTATTCACGGGTGAACAGCATTCAGCTGTGAATAGCATTCGGGGGATGCAGCAATTTTCCTGCAGAATAAATTGATCGTTCTACGAGAAATTTGAATCCCGGTCAAACCCATTTATAATTCACAGAATGTCTTGATAGAGTATTTTGTTGTACAAATGTTTTCATGGATAAATAGATATTTCATGAGAGAGGTGTATCATCAAAGGAAGTCAATCAATATTTTGCTGAAACCTACCCTTTAAAATATGAGCTGGGCATTAGGAAAATGGTTCTTTTGTTCATCTCCTATTTACAGGAAGATTTGTGTCTTTTGTGTAGAACACGGTTAATTCTGAAGTGGCCGCTCTGTCCAAGAACTTATATGCAGAATCTCTCTAATGGGACGTGCAGTGGTCGAACTGAGAGATTTTTTTATCAATCTGGCTCTTTCAAAAGAGAAGATTCACTTGACACAATTTTAGCTTGCCATGCTAGGGACCTGTCTTTATATGTACAAAAGAACATGGCTATTTACAGTTATTTTCCATATCTTACAAGCTGGCTAATCTGGCAATTGGGCGAGTGAAAGGAGAAAGTTGGACCTTATTTTAATCTCTGTTGGAGTGTTCATTCATTTTTCATCATAAGTCTGGTCCTGGTCCTGGTGCTCCAAACTTGATATTTATAGCATTACCTGGTTTTGCCCTATGATTTAATTTCGTGTGTAGCCTGATTTCATTGTTTGATTTGTTTTGCAGCAACTCTATTCGGCTGTCAGAACAAGCAATCTGGAGACATCTCTTCGTTTGATCTCCCTTGGTGCCCAACCAAGCTACTTTCACCCGGTATGATAACCTGTGTGCTTTGCCATTTGACATGCACTATTGTGTATTATTGTCTTACTTGGTATGGTCATGTTGCATTTTTTTTCAGCCTTTCTGGATCCTTAACTATTTGCTTTGATTTTTTCCCATTTCAAATGCATGCTTTTTGTGCTTTGTTTTTTACTTGATTGCTTGTATCATTTTATGCTATGTGTTATGCGGACACACATGATGCTTAGTGCGCTTTGTTGCAAACATTTAACTTTCTTCTAAAATTATTTAAATTTTTCTGTCTGGTAATGATCTCAAGTTCTGCGTATTTGTACATTTATATTCCAGGCTTATCACTGAGAGGCGAGCGATCACTAGCCCCCTCCAATAAATTAGCTCTCCTAGATCACTAGAATGTACAGCTACGTCATTGGACAGCTCCCCTCACCACTTACTGGAGGGTCCTATCTGGAGAGCATCGACCGTTCACTCACCGAAAATCTCATTAAGAAGCCTGATTTTCTTTTACAGATTTTGAGACTCCAGAGTCATAATGTTTTTTCTGCACAAATGTTAATATTTTTCAGAGTGCCAGAAATTTTTTTGTGAAGGTATCTTCCTCAAAGTAAAGTGTTTGACTGTGTTGCTTCGCCTTGGCACATTGTGAAGCAATAGCTAAACTATTTATAGATTTTTTGGGAGATTTTTTTATTGAGAAAAATGTAATCTTCTTTTAGGACAAGGGAAACACACCCCTTCACATAGCAGCACAAGCTGGCCAATCAACACAATGCGAGTTGTTAATTACACATGGTGCTGATGCAAGTGCACTAGATGCAAACGAGGCCACAGCCGCTGATCTGGCTTATCAAGCTGGACATATGGATCTACATTACCGACTTCTCGAGGCAATGTATGAACTAACCGATCGGCTTACATTTTACTTATGTGGCAGGCGGCCTGATCATAGAAACGGAGTTAATTACTTGATTCCTGCACTACAAGACAGGTATGTGCTCGTTAGCCCTCTGAGTCCATGGACCCCTTCCAGGTGTTCCCTTGAGACTGCATAACACTTCCCTGAGATTTGCCAACATGCCTATACCAGTTCTAATGTGGAAGTCTGGCATTGTAGCGCTAAAACCGAATTTATTATATAATGTGCGGGAATTGGTTTCAGTTTTACACGAAATGCTCACATTTTGGTTATGGGGTGGGTTTGACATGGTAAGAGTGAGATATTTTCTTCCTGGCATGCTCTTTTCTCAGGGAATTGGAATAGAAAGCTTTGGGACTCTTAGTATCAGCCAGGTATTCAGGAGTGCATCTTTCCACTTCTGTGTGATACAAACATGTGCTTCAAACTGTATCAATGGAACATAACTTACGACACCTGGATTTGGTTTGATGTTGGTCAATTATGACCAAATTCTTATCAGTTATGAGTCTGAATCAGGTTGTCTTTGTAAAGAGAATATATGTAGGAGAAAAACAGAAATTGTTTAGGCTTTACTTCCAGTACTAATGTAACATGTTTTTCACTCTGTATATGACATGTTTCTGTATGGATCCATCGTGCCAAGCAATGGAAATGCTTCTATTTTACTGCAAAGTCTTACATGATTGAAATACAAGGTTCGAACTAACTTTTGAAAAAAGTTTCGTATAAATGTCTACCTGCGCACTGTGCCCAGTAAAAATTTTTGAATTTGGTCCTTCCAGATTGCTGGAAATGGCCATTCTGATACATGTTTGCTAGAAAAGCATGCACTTGTTTCCTGGTTGAATGATCTCAGTTTGAGCTTGGCAAAGTTAATAGAAATTCCCTTATGTATGCGACTATAATTGAGGAAAAGTAATCATGCTTCTTTATAGCCACATAGTAAACACCAGTGCCTCTCCAGAGAAAGCAAGGCAAAAAGTCACTGATGTGCTTGCTTGTACTCTAATAACAATTAACAAGACAGATGAAATCCTTTTTCCGCAGTCGTTGGCCCATTCTACATAGCAGTTTTTTAGTGTCAGCCTTAACCTTCATGCTTCCACTTCAAACTTTTCGACTCCTTCACAACTGTAACCACCATTTTAGTTTTCAGACTGACGGAAACCTAATTGACTGGCGGATATTTATTTCTGAGAACTAGACACTTTCCTGCACAACATGACCAAGTTAGACGGAGAATCGTTAGACAACGACAAGTCCTGTACCGAAGGGGCTTAAACGCACGATCCCTGAAATATAAATGTGATTTTTTAAGGGGCCATGTCTGTTGGAACAAGATGAAAACAAATTTTCGCTTTTTTCTTTGCTGAGACGTTTTCTCTGTCAAGAGACAACCAGACTTTCTGCAGACTGTTCAACCAATTTCAGTGAGAATCTTATTGGGCTTAATCTTATTTCAGTGAGGGCTTATTGGTTCGTAAGTTGGAAGAAATAGTTCGTAATTTACAAATTACAAAGCGCTATTTCAAACCCTGAAATATATTGCGGAGGGGGGAGGGTTGACTCAAGCCCCCTCTATTCCCCAGAAATTACGCCCCTGCTTTAGCAGTTAGAGAGAAAGATTTTCACAACAGGTTTTCTTTCGCATCTTGTGGAGCCCTAAAACACAATGTAGCAACGCTTTCTTTTTCAGCTTGCCTGTGGTACACAAAGTAGTTTATTTTTATTTTTTTGCTTACTATCTAAGAAAAATATTAATTTTATGCATTCTGCTTTCCTTTTTAGGGGCATTGATGCTTCACCAATTGCAAAGGAAGCTCGTTGCAAACTCCAATCGCTGAACAATCGTCTTTTTGAAGAGCTTTGTTCTGATGTGTACGATGAAGTTGATCGAAGGGAGAATGATGCAGGTAATGTGCTTCTTGAATGAATCATCTTCTGTTCGGAAAATGTATATTACATTGTGCTAGTGATGAGCATGTGAAGGGCATAAGATTATTTGCCTTTTAAAATCGGTTTTGCTGCATAGACGTGACACAAGGATTTCTGCTCTGACTCATTGAAGCCCTACTTCTAGATTTGTGAATCTGTACTCTGTTGGAAATATTTCTGTGCTAAGTGGTGGCCATTGCTCGGAATGTTCTTTATTCAGTTTAAGTGCACCTCTGTGCAAGGCAGTGAGCAGCTTGTCTGGTTTTGAATGAATATTGGTTCAGTAGTCATGCTTCTCGTACACGTGGTGAGCTAATCAACTGCTCCTCATGAATCATGTGAAAATCCTTTAAACAGTTGTAGTTCTAGTCAATAGCTGACATGCCATGCCAACCTCTAGACTGTCATGTATTTCAGGAAGTTACAAATTGAGTTATAAAAAGCATTTTTCAGAGAATCTTTTTGAGACGGTCCTTTTGATGGTTTTACCTAGTTCCTCTGTCTTTCCGTTATATCTATGCCGTCAAGTTTTTTTTTTTTACCTTTTTCACTTTTTTTCTTGACTCTACCAGTTTGGCTGGCAACGCAGCACCACAGGAAGATAGTTAGTGATCACACTGCTGTTCCATTCCTGCCTGTCAATCCTGCTTTCACTTCCACTCGGAATCAGGTATGACAGATCTGATTTTGTTCGGTAGTAAATGTTTTCTTTTTCTCGTTACATTTTGATGTTTTTGTTCTCTGGAAAGGCGTGGAAGGATTTGGCAGGGTTAAATGCTGCTGCTTTTGCTAGTGATCGTTTTTCGGCTCTGAATTGAGTTTCTTTTTGGCATCGAGAACATGTTTTTGCTGGTAGTGGGCTTTGCTTGATGCTTCCTCTACCTTAAGCATATTTATGCTTTTACGTCCTGGATAAAGCCCTCACCCTTGATATAGCGGCCATGGTAAGATAGGAAATTTACAATTAGCCCTGCCCTGGTATAAGCCTCCCCCCAGGTACAAGTCAATGTGTCCACAAGTAGTTTTCTTGATATAGTCACTGAAGGGGGGGAGGGGGGAGGGGGTGGAAACGAAGCTGCTCTAAATCTGAAATTAAAAATACGTCGTAAGAGAAATGACGCTGTTTCATAAATCAGCAGTCCCACCAGGGAAAGTTTTTTTCTGTGTAATTAGTCCCTTTAGGCTTTTTTGAGGACCTAAGACATACAACAAAGGTTTTGAGAAGTCATTATAACCATTCCTAAGACTGTCAGAAGTCTGTAGATTACTTTTCACTCTCAATTAAATTGAGTTTTGATGTCCATATTCCAGGCACCATTTAACGAATGAATTTACATGTTAATTCATTTCAAGATATTGAGTATCATTATTTGAATGTCTCAACTGAACATGCTGTGTTATGTACGCCTTTTACAGGGTCGTCAAAAGCTAGCCCGCTTCAATGCCCTGGAGTTTGCCACCCTCATTGTTGATATCTTACATGATGCGAAGCGAAGGGAAGGTGCTAATGCTATTTCAGTGGAGAACTTTCAGACTGCAGGTAAATTGCGTCATTTCATGCTTTTTCC
>JAOBRC010385014.1:0-12522 GCA_027575255.1 Scolionema suvaense
ATAAATTTTAGGAATTCTCCAAAAGTTTCGAGATGCAGCATGCTTCCAAAAAGCAGCAATTTTCGAAAAACCGGAGGTTGAATAGGGTTAAGAAAGAAGAAAACTCTTTTTATATCAGACATGTTTCGCTACATCTTATGGCACCAGAAGTGGTTGAAGCCTGACTTGAACAAAACAAGTCAAACGTTTGTCACTTCCTATCTCGATTTAATTCTTTTATTGCTTAGTCTTCTCTCTCTTCACCTTTGCTCTCATTAAATTATTGCTTTTTGTTGGTGTGCAATTGTCACCTAGTATGTATATATATATAGACTGGTGTGTCTAGCAGATTTTATTGACTGATGATGCTATAAGATGTAGCGAAACATGTCTGATATAATGAGAGTTTTCTTCGTTCCTAAGATTGATCGGCAAATATTTTATAGCACAAGCATGTCTCAACCGAACAGCGCTTCATAGCAGACAATCAAGCTTTGTATGGTATTCATTATCAAAATAATTGCTTTGGGGTGCCATGGAATTTTTTAAAACAACTCATAAAATACTGCTCTCGCACGCTTTTTTTTAGCATAACAGACTTTTGGACTTTTTGGGGAAGAGTCATATAAAATGAGCCCCGTTTATCCTTCTTCCGTCCATCACCAATCTTTTCTCTGCATAACTGCTCGGTGGATTTTTGTGAAACTTGACGTGAAGGTTAAGATCTGTAGTCAACACAAAAGTGATTTTAGAAGAAGTGTTTGTCTGAATTGTAGGTGCCAATTTACACTGCAAATAGGCTCTCTTTAGAGTTTCTTGAAGAGAATTCGTGATCCACTCATTAATTTTCTTGTAATTTCGGTATGAAATTTCAGAGTTATCCCCTTCACGCCTCAACTTTAAACAGTTTTTTGAAGATGAAGGTTTAGGCATTTTCCCACTACTGTAATGCCTTAGATTGGTGTTCTGAACAAAAATTCTGGCACGGAAGGCTCCTTTTGTGTTTTCTACCTGTCAACATATGTTGACAACAGGCTTTTACGAAGCAAATTTGTAAATTTAGGGAAAATTCCTCTTGCCATGCTACCTAGCCAAACACATGTAATGGTAAAATACTAAAATTTGAATAAATATGAGTACATATGACATCGATCATTAGATTTATGAACCACAAAACCCCTTTGAAACCTCCCAATTACGACTTTGAAAAATATGTCATCATATGTTGACATCGGGCTCCACCTCTACTAATGAACATATTAGGGTGCTAGTGACTGTCAGTGTGTAGATGCATGACAGACCATATATATAAAGCGTGAGAAGTGTTCTAATAGCAAATTCCATAATAACTTTAGTCGCTTGTTGCAGTTAGAACGTGCAAAATACAATGAACGTCCTACTTTTGACCTCATTTAAAATGTGTCAACATATGTCTACGCCAGGCGCGAAGAGGTTGTAGTAGTTATCATAGAACATGTGGCATGTGTCATTTGGCTTGCTGGTAGCAAATAACTGTCAAACGTTGTCATTTTTAGGGTTTCTTAGGCTTTTTTCAAGAACACTTTGTCGGTTTTCTGTCCTTTTTTGGATGAATATTTGGAGGAGTAAAGCTGATGTTGTTGGTCATGAAATGTATCTGAGAAAGCTTTTGGTTGTGTTGCTTCATTTATTTTTAGTACATGTTAGTATGAATCTTATGGGCAACATATACATATTCAACCATGGTATGCATTGAGCTATGCATCATTAATTGAGGAAAATCTCGTTCGGCTTGTGGATGGAAATTTTTGTCTATAATCAGTCATTTTTTTACTCCAGCGTGCAGCTGGCAATCTGTTTCCTAAAAATGGTAAAATGGTAATATTGAAAGATTTTCTAAAGATGTTTCAGGAACACTTCATTTATTGTGGTAAGCCTGCGAGGCCCTGCAAGTATTGTTATGAATAATGTGCATATCTAGGAAACTTTCATTTCTCTTCTGGATCACAATTCGTTTCCTTTCAAAATATTACAGGGACAGTTAATATTTCTCGGTAATTTTTGCTGTTCTCAGGTGTAAGATTGCTAAGGTTGTTGCCCATGTGTCACTATGGAAAGCCGTTGTTTAGTGTGGATGTGCCTATAATAAACTTTTGGCAAAAATATTTCTGGAATAGGTCTTTTTCAAAACTTTCACGGGAAAAAACTTTCATAGTAAGATAAAACAACAACCTAATTTTTTGTAAAATAAGTAAAACAAATTGAGTTTTGAGGAAGACAAAAATTTTAAAAGTTCCGAATATTTTGCGGGGAAAACTTTTCGCGA
This sequence comes from Scolionema suvaense, assembly GCA_027575255.1. NCBI lineage: Eukaryota > Metazoa > Cnidaria > Hydrozoa > Limnomedusae > Olindiidae > Scolionema > Scolionema suvaense. Next base: position 2,285 of record JAOBRC010385014.1, read on the forward strand.
CTTAGCCTTTTTTAAATTTTTGTGGGAAAACTTTCACGGGATAGGCTGTTCGAAGTATTTTGCGGAAAAACTTTTGCAAATTGAGCCGATAGTCACAAAATCGTGAAAGTTTCTTAGCGTGAAAGTTTCTTACCTTGAAGTGCTTGTTTTTTTTCATTTTGTCTCTGGCCTGCCTGCTTGTTTTGAACCATTTAGCTTGCTTTCATCACATCCTTGAGAATAGAATTTAAAATGGTAGAGCATGCAATGTACTTGTATGTGGGGTTTGCTGTCTTCTTCATGTGTAAAATTTGTCCGATAACCCTATGCCCACCCTTTCTTCTATGTGTGTGTATGTGCTTAAGCTTGATGCACATTATTGCTATCAATTGCAACATGCAGTAACAATATTTCAAAGAAACTTCTCCAAGGCCCATGCTTGACAGCACTTTTTTATCTAGAAGATTTTATGTCAACACATTAATAAAGCTAAATTATTGCCACAGTGGCATGTACATGCTCGCTCCTGTGGATTCCTTTTTTTTCAGCCATTCTTACCCCTCCTGTAGCAAGTTGTTTTCTCGCAATTTTCTTTTTTCGCAAATATTTGTACCGCCTATACTCTATATCTAAATTAAATAGGTAGCTCATCACCTTATCCAAAGGCATGCTATATCATGATAGTTTGTTGTCTATGCAGAAGTCTTGGCGATGGAGCTTGTTGTTTTAAATGTTTATCCAGTTCAGTAATGAGTAGCCGGAAATTGTCGTAGATGGGCAATTAGTATAGTACACAACCATATTTCTTATTGTTCTGCTTGCCTTTCTCTCTAGTGCCTGTGCCGTACTCTCGTGCATATGACCGCCTCACATATACAACTTTAGCTGCAGAGATTAATTTACCTGGCAACGCGCTTTGTTCCGGACTAAGTAATTGCGCAAATGCACCCGATGTATCATGCCGGGTAATCACCGAATCTACTGCTTTCGGTAATTTTGGCAGCAATCGTGTTGCAATGACAGAACATACAGGTTTTCCTGCTGATATCACATCGCTCGATGTTGAAGCTTCAACACAACTGGACATATATACAACTGACAGTTTAGACACGTTTGATTTGACTTCTGCTCAGTCGTGTCATACTCTCCCAGCTGGTGATAATGATAATGTAGCAGTAGACTGTCCTGGGAGACGCTATGTATTGTTTGTTGGGGCTACTGACTTTGGATTGTGTGGCGCTGGTGCTGAATTTCAGATTAACGGCGTAGGTTAGTTGTTCTAATATGTTTTACTTTGTCTACATTTTCTGTACCACCTTAAATATTTTGTAGTCATTGCATGAAGTATTTCTCTAACTTTCACCTCTTCTTTCTGCTGGCGGCTTGTATGTATAATATGTTTGCTTACTGATATGTTTGTTATCGTGACTTACGAAAGCGAGGTCAATAGTTGACATCAGCAACTGTATCTTCAATATTAGAGCTGAAGTTGCACACAGGACTGTACCAATAAATTCCTCTACATGCAAAAAAATATTTGGAAGCAAAATGCTGTTTTGATCCAAAGTATCCTATCCTCATTTCCGCTGAAAAAAGACTTATTTACTTGGCTCACAGACGTTCATTCATGAACAACAAGCTTACCGAGCACTATAATTTGCATTTGGTAAGGATTCGTCCAATGCAATTCAACAGCGCCTGAAAAATTCTTGAAATTGTACTCTGCATTTATAGAGACTGTCCTGAGTTGATATCAGGGGGAAATTTCTGGATTAGGTCGTCAAGTCGTTCAACAGTGGAACGATGAATGCATAAAAGTTGCTTTATATTCGGAGCTCAAAATTACAGGCATTAGCTAACTGAAATTTGTTTTTTACCAACGTTATGTCATAGTGTACAGAGGCTTCCAACTCTCCCCCCCTCCCATTTACACCTGCCCACCCATTAATTTTTTTTCTTGTAGTGCCCTCCCCCCATTTTAGCAACAATTTTCAAAAAAAGAATTTGGCAAGAGTCCTACAAAATGAGGACTGTTGTCCTTCCAGCCCCCTGTCACCCATGCATTTTCCTGGATAACCACTCCATGAATTTTTCTGAAATTCGGTGTGAAGGTGTCAATCCACAATTGAGGAAAAGTGATGGAAGCGGAATTATGAAAAAAATTTTGATTGGCTTGCAGGTGGCAATTTATGCCCCAAAATGGCCATTTTTAGGGTTTTTTATGAATAGTTCAAAATCTGTTCATTACTTTTTTGTGGTTTTTGGTATAAACTACTTGGCAACAGTATTTATATTCTTCGGCGTGCAGGTGGCAGTTTATAAAAAAGGCATTTTTCATGTTATTTTCATTTGATGCGATCTTTTCATTTTTGGTGTAAAGATTAGGGGCATTCTACGCATGTTTTGAACTGCATGCCATGTCTCCTGACAATCTCGTTTGGCTTACGGGTGGCAATTTACGTCCAAAATGACAATTTTTAGGGTTTTCCCTTGAACGGTTAACCCTTTCGCTGCCGGGCTTGGCACCTCTAGAATAACGAGCAGAAATATGACTTCTTTACCTTTTCATATTCAAAATGGAATATTTCAGTAAACAGTGAACTGAAATTCTCTCTTTTTTTCTTAACATATAGTTGCATGAAAGTATGCCATTTATTTGGCATCATAATAATTCAATCACACCAAAAGATATAGATTTGTCAGTTTTTTTTTAAAAACAAAATCCTAAAAAATCAGAGAACTGACAAAATGAATTTTTCATTCTGAATAAAATATAAGTTCCAGAGCATGAATCTATAGCATCTAAATAACGATCTGTCCAATTTTTTATCATATTCAGACCAGTAAAACCTGAAATATTCAACAAAAATCTTCTTCCTTTGAAAATCATGGAAAATATATCAGTGGCAAGACCATAATAAGTAAAGAAGTATACCCACCAATTTGCAGCCACCACCTCTGCACTGTGGGATTTCACATAAAAAGGCTCAAATGTGAATGCAGACACTTCAGTTTTACCCCAAAAGTCCGATGAAGTGGCACCAATGACTCCATACATTTGCAAGTTTTTGTCTCGTAGTCCTACCACTTTCCATGGCATCAGCATGAACGTTAGACTCTCCCAAGTCAAAAATATTATCTAAAAAGTCATATCCGTGCAATAAAGCAGCTTCAATTTCATTATTTTAGCTCTATCGCCCTTCAGGAACGATTGGCACTCAGCCAAACACATTGCCATCTTTCTTCTGAAAAACATGCTCGTATTCAAACACAGATAGCTCGGATAGTTATCCTCTAAGTTCTCGCTGAAAAGTAAAACACCACTTTGCCATCAACATGGTTTTATCTATCAATACTCTTGTCCAGAGTCTGGTTGCAACAGTAGCTACATTGGTGATTTTTTGTCACTCTATGTTCTGCTGATGATGCTCAACAGTGGTTTGAGCGAAATATTCAGAATATGGATGTCAAAACACTTCTTGTTATTATCTTTTGTATCTTTTGACATGCGGTTTTCGCTGTTCATAAATTGCTTAAACATGCTGAAATATCCAAAATGGTAGCATGCAACTTCGTACCTATTCCAGAAAAAAGCGATTTCCGCGGTACCCGCACCGCAGATATCAATTTATGCCCCAAAATGGCCATTTTTAGGGTTATTGAGAATATTTCAAAATCTGTTCGTTACTTTTTCGCTCTTTTTGGCGTGAAACTACAGGGCAGTAGTATTTATGTCATATCTGGGAAAACTCTCGTTCGCCTTGCAGGTGGCAATTTATACACGTCCAAAAAGGCGTTTTTCATGTTTTTTCCCAAATAAGTCAAAAACTTCTTCATCTGATTCTTGTCATTTTTGGTATGAATATTAGGGACCACTGTACACATGTTTTGAATCTGATGCCATGTCCCCTAAAAGTCTCCTTTGGCTTGCTCAAAAAATGGCGATTTTTTCAAGGTTTTTCCACATATGTCACGAGCGGTTTATCTGTGTATTGATATTTTTGGTGTGAATATTTGAGGCAACTGTACACATGTCGTACACTATTTGTTATGTCTCTAGACAACGTCGTTTGGCTTGCAGGTGGCAATTCACGTCCAAATATAACGTTTTTCATGATTGTTGATCTAAGAATGTCAAAACTTTTCATGCGATACATTTTTGCGCTGAATATTAGGGGCAATTCCGCCCATGGTTTGAACCAGATGCCATGTCGCCTGAAAATCTGGCTTGGCTTAGGTGTGGCAATTTACATCCAAAATGGTGGGTTTTTAGGGCTTTTTCCGAATGTGTCATGAATGGCTTGTCTGTTTTTTGTCATTTCTGGTGTGATTCGTAGGGACCTCTCTGTGTACATTATGAACCATGTGCTGTCTCTAGGGAATACCTCGTTAGGCTTGTGGGTGGTATTTTACATCAGAAAATGGCTATTTTCGGAGTTTTTTCCAAATGTGTCAACATTGGTTTATCTTTTCACTTTTGGCATGATATGGATCTCAGGGGCAACAAAGCATATGTTATGACCCATGCATGCCATATCTTTGGAATATCTTGTTCTTCAGCATGTGGTTGGGCAATTTATGTCAATAATGGCTGTTTTACGGTTTTTTCACGTTTCAAGAGCACTTCATCACGTTTTTGTGATTTATGGTGCAAATCTTATGGCTTAGGTGTTATTCTCTTCTTTGATCTGATGGGAGATTCTCAAATAAGTTGGCGGGAGTCCATAAATTATGTGACTTGTTTTTTCATAAAAAAATCTGTTGTAGTTCTAGAGATATCTGCTTTCAAAGTTATGGAGAATTTTTACTTGCTACCATTTTGCTTTTCTCAGTGGTAACTATGCATGACACATGGTCAGACCAAGTGGAATTATATGATTTTACTTGTTAAATTGCTACTCATGGAACAGATATGTGAATCTAAATTTTGTTTAATTGCAAAGAGAGGTGCAATATGTTGCTCATAGCTTAAAAGGAATCCGTCTAATTCTCAGTTACTATGGAGCACCAGAAATCTTAGAAACAGCCCTATATGATGTCACTGAGGAGCAAAATTGAGAATCATGGGAACAGTCAAAAATATCAAAGTTTAAAGTGACATTGCAGAAGAACCAGGGAAGCTCTTTCCCTCAAATGGAAACCAATGTTCTGGCGTCTTGAATTCTGGCTATACAGAAGAATCTTTGGGCACCTTACTTTAGGGTTTGCATGCACCGCATGTTTCAAATTCAAATTTTGTTTGTAGAAAAACCTATTTGCAACCGTTCAAAATTCTTTGACATTCGTCCATCCCACAGAATCCGCCCGGCAGAATATTTTTCCATCCAGTTTAGCATGCTTTGATATTTTTATTGCACTTTTTTCTTCAATAATTGGTCTTGTTTTGGTTGAATGTTTAAGTTAGTGCTTTTAACCTGATAGAATGTGCATATCTGTCACTAATTTATTTTTCCATGACTTTCGAATCCATACAGCATCATGCATTGTATTTCTTGTTAATTAGGGAGGTCTAGACATCGCAGACAAGAAATAGTATGAACATGGAGCATAACCCTCCCAGATTTCATGGACAACCTTCATGGAAATACAACAAAGGCATACGAAGTATCGATCGTCGATCAATTTTCTATATAAGAAAACATTCAAAAAACATACTTGCCGACCATTAAAGGAACACCACACCAATTTTACAACGAAGACTTATAAGCTAGTGTCAGGACCGAACAATACTATAAGCCAATGAATTTTAGCAAAGCAGCAACAGTGTTCAAAATCCAGCGTTACGAAGGTGACATACGGTCGCCGCCATTTTCTGGAGCAAAGCCGCCCAGAGTCGACCACCCAACCTCGCGCAACTCGACGTTACGGCAGTATTTCATTTTCTTTTAAAGCCTGGGTATGAAGGAAATGGTCTTCAACCAGCCCTGAGGCATAGCTCGTTTTTTTTTAAATGTGAAATGGCAGTCGCCACGTGGCCCCCAGCACCACAAATAAGAATACATTCAGCGATCTGACGAAATAGAAGTCAAAAACTGTTCAGTTCTACAAACACAAAAACACGAACTGGTGCAATGTGTAGCTAGGAAATTTAATTGCAAAGTGATGGAACCTGCTTGTCAGGTAAATTATAAGTAAATGCATAGGAAATTTACTAGCTGCAAACGACAACAGTAACTTTACCAAGCGGCTACCTTGAACAGAAAGTAAACAAGAGCAAACCTTTCGCCGCCAACCTCATCGTCTAAGCATAGCTATACACTGATCAGGACTGGAACTGCTGCATTCTGCTACAAGCATCAGCTCCCTAAACAGTTTCACCACCTCTCGTTTACTCAACAGTAAAACGTCCAGCGCAATCTCCAGAGACATGATGTATAATTTTTCTACAAAACTTCATTTGAATCGATGCATTCGTTACAGCAAGCATAATATCGATATCAAGGTCCAAACTTTGATGCTCCTTCCCACCCGATTGCTTACGTTAATAGACAGAGCACTGCTGTCATTTCCTCCAAGAATTCAATGATTTCCTTTGAGTATTTTTCACAGCAAATGATGCTTCTAATTTGAAACTCCATCAGCAAGTAAGTAAAGTCGAATTCACTCACAACAGGGATGTCACAACTAGCACCAAGAAAATTTCATAGCTTCTTCTGTCCTCTGTCCCTTCGGCATGCTTTGTTTGGTAGTGTCTGGCATTGTACCGGGGGGTTAACTGGATCATAAGGCACAGCCTGAAATATTTCACTTCGCGATACTGCATTGAACTTCTCAAAAAGATCATGTAGTTTATCAATTTAATTTTTTTTGCCCTTATAGTGGATAAGTGAGCTTAATAGATAAGACAAAATAATATATGACTGATGCACTTTTCAAAAATCTATTGCTACCCCCTGACATTTCTGATGTCTGTGTCACGCAGTATGCTATTGGTTCCTGAAACTGATTAGTTATTCTGGTTCCTCTTTGGACCAGCGTTACGTCTCGCAACTCAGCGAGGAGGGAAGGATTAATGGCGGCTACCACTGGCGTTCACAACGCAGGAATCTGAGGGACAAAAATAAAAAAGATCGGTTGAGGATGATTTGTAATACCCTGGGTAGGAACATTTTGCTCCAGGTTTTGATGGAGAAACTTTTTAAGGTTACATAAAAAATCACTGCGTTGTTCCTTAATATCAGCCAATTGATCATGCATCGCGGGATAGGTTTGCTCTCCTAGTAACTTGAAGTTATGCGGTTGCCATGCTGTGACAGATATCCTTACCATGAGAAACAGCAGAAATAGTTCGATAATACCGAGGTTAATACTACCTTCAACTCTGCGGCTCTGGGATGAGAAAAAGAACTAAGTTTACTTTTGCTTGTTAATTTCCGTCGACAGTTTTGAACTATGTTAACGCTTCAGAATTCACCCCCTCCTAATTTCTGGTGTGCCTGTTTGAAAGCCAGATAAATTTGAGAAAGAGTCTACAAATTTCAGCTTCACATGATTCTCCATTCAAGTTTAATGCTCAAAAAACCTATTGGGAGAGGGTGGGGAGCTCGATTTTCTGGTAAAATAGAAAATTAAGTTGAGTACAATCCATTCACCCTGATATACAACCAAATTGCTGTTAATTGCCTGTAATTGGCAATACTTCTAGAGAAAATTCCCTTAGGGGGTGACTTTGCACTCCAGGTTGACTTGCACCAAACCTGGAACCAGGTGTTAATCAGTTTTTTCTACTGTGAACGAGGTTCTCGCAGAAGCGCCATCGAAGATGATGTATTTGAGACTTTGTTGTGCTGTTACACAAATTTACATGATAAATTTCGGCGCAGTCATGAACCCATGCATGTGGCGTCCCTATCACATCTTTTGACCGCATTTGTTATAGTCTCGCTTTAATGACAACTTTGTTAGTAGCGTGCCAAAATCTATCACATCCAGATGAAGACTTTGAAACAATTTTTATTCAGCTGTGCCCTTTTCAAGCGTGGTAAATTATGTATAACAACCCCTATGGCAAAGTCACCCCAAATTGATGCGGTGGCATTGCATCTAATAAACTTCGTCCCCAGGCCCTATTAAAGGGAACCCAAGGAAATTTTTCAAGTATCCTTCAATCAACTGTTGGCAACAAGAAAAATAATGATGTATAAGCTGAACAGTCTGTCATTTCATCAATTCCTACCAATTTCGGGGGATTTTTATGTTCAGCTTTACATCCTCACTGAAAGTTGTGACATATAATCGTAGCATGAAAATTTATTCAGCCTGAAAGTAGTTAACTTGTTAATTGATTGTAGTGCGCTTCTGCGTCAGCATTAGCATTATGCTAATTACTGTCATTAGCGAAGATTTTTTATCTGAGGTCTCGTTCAGAGTCACAAAATTGTGGTTTGCCAGCTGAAAAAGAGCAATTTTCTTGAGAACAAAAAATTATGAAAGAGTAAAAATATTACTTCCTTTTTACATATTTTTCTGTTTTCTGTTTTGTGGTATAAAGTTACCCCGTCTTACAGTAGCATTTTCATATGAACACTGAGCAGAAATGTGACGGCATTAAGTTAGTATCCTATTCCAGAGCTGATCATAGGATGGTAAGAACATGTTAATTCACTGACAGCAAAATCAAAAATTAGCTATCTTCTATTTTACAACAAAGAAAAGCAGTTCTTCCTATGTATCAATCTGCATGCACCTGTTTTGTATCTTAGCCCGAACAAACGGAAGTCACACTCCTATTGAGCTCTAGAGTGGTTATTTAGCTGTTGTTTACTGTTTTTCTGGAGAAATAATTTTAGTCAAATTAAAGTGTGTCAAAAAGAATGCTTAGTACGTACAGCTTGTGCCTTGTATAGTTGTAGAATATTTTGTTGAAACTGTAGAAATAACACAATTGTTTTTGTATGATGCATGTTTCAAGAAACTATTCTTGATATTTTAATGCTTTCGTATTTACATTTTTTAGTTATTTTCTTACATATTCAACATATCCTCCCATCTAAAAATTAGTTGGCCAAAAATTTTATTTTGCAACCTCTGTGTTAGCACACTTTCGCAAGTTCCTCTTGATATGATGTAAAGATTTTGAAACTGAAAGTGAAAAGTATATAAGGTAGTATGCTGTACTTACATTTTGTTTTGTTGTTTTAGGTGCTCAACCAATTTATGAACTCAATGTAGGGGCTACTAGAAGTGATGCATCGAACGTGCTAGATTCAGACGTGACTACTTGTGACACAGTGACGGATTCCACGCTTCTTTCGGGAGTCGCAGCCAGCACCACTGTCCGAGCACTTTTTATTGACCTCGGTAGTACGTACCTTGTCGACTCTGTTGATATCGTTTTTACATCTGTTGAATATATTGGTGTGCATGTAACAAACAACTTCGACACTTTTGATCCTACTGTTGATGATTTTCTTTGTAACAGAAATACCCCGAGGCTTTCGCAGCTGAGCGCTTCCATCGAATGTGATTTTCTTCTCTCTGCACGGTATGTGGTACTTGTGCACTACAGTGATGACACTCTTTTAACTGCCATCAGTGGTAGTGATTTCACCGCATGCAGAGTAACAGTTCGTGGACAAGGTAGGTTTACTTTACGAAATTGCCATTATTGTATTTGTTCTAATAGATGTTTTCTCTTTTGTTGAATTGTACTGATTTTATTTTGTTGTTCCTCTTCTATCAATGGCTGATTGATTGAGAAGGTATTATAGAAGATGGTTTTGTTCTGGCGCCGAAGTTGAACATGCTGAAGCACTGTTTCTGATAAGCCGTTGAATATCAAATGCTCAGTGTTTCTGTGAGATGTCTTTTGTATTACATTGCTCGTTTGGCATTTGTGCTGTTGAGAAAATGAGATCCTTCTGTAGTGTAACTAATGCAGTAAAACTAATTTAACTGGCATTATCACAGTGATGAAAAGTGTTAATTACTTCATCATATGCATTGCATATTGGTGGTTAAATTGAATATACTCAGATGGCCGAACTGATAATTGATTCGGTACAATTCACAGATGGGCAAACTGATAATTGATGTGGTACGATTGACAGATGGGCAAACTGATAATTGATGTGGTACGATTGACAGATGGGCAAACTGTTAATTGATGCAGTACGATTGACAGATGGGCAAACTGATAATTGATGCGGTACAATTGACAGATGGGCAAACTGATAATTGATTCGGTACAATTGACAGATGGGCAAACTGATAATTGATGTGGTACGATTGACAGATGGGCAAACTGATAATTGATGTGG
>JAOBRC010385125.1:0-12521 GCA_027575255.1 Scolionema suvaense
GCACAAAGAAAACTGGTTGATAGTCAAAAATCGCAAACGTAGTCAGAATGCTTATCTCTGTGCGCGCAGGGCCTAAGTAAGATGCGGCTTCTATGAAGAATGCAACTATGGCAACAAAGGTTTCTCCAAATATATCCAAATAAACCCCTTCTACTATAAACGCGCACAGCACGCACGCGACCGACACACGATCAACGTTTATAAGAACATGGGGTTAATGACAAGAACGCTGAGAACATCGAAGTCTCGAAACAATACAATTTACGAGGGGGGCAATATCGTAGCAACCCGCTATCAGAAAAAGGGTACCAGACATCTGTAGCTTGTGTCACATTTCACTTCTGGACAAAATTGGGAATAAACGTAAGCGTGGAATGGAATGTTATGATGCAAGTCTTAGTAAACACGCTAGTACATGAAATAGGGTATTGGTGCACCATCTATTGGGATCAAAACAACTAGACCTTCTTCAAACCGTTCCAAGATCAGATTGCAAAGTTCTACGTGTATACTGATGTCATATAACTAAAACAACACAAAACTACGAAAATAACAAGCACATCTTCATACTAATCAGTTTCAGGTATTAAAACTCCCAATTAATCACCGCTACAAGCATCACGCTGTACTCTCAGGGAGGAACACAATTCGCAACCTATGAAATGTTACATGGCAAATAACGAGACAATTACGTTCAGATCTAGACGAGAAAAAAAATTGGGGACACAGTACACCGCATAACCCTTGTTCAAGATGATACGAAAAACGCTCCAGAAAGTATGCCATTAGGCACATACAAAGCAATCGCAACACCAGGAGAAAAGAGCTCAATAAATTGAAAAATCGAGACACCAGAAAATGCAAATCCACGGTTCATCTGCTATAACCAGGAACGCACGTCTTGTTTGACAATTAAAGAAATGCAGAGAATCCGCGTTCAATGAAACAAAGGCACGTCAAGCAAGCAACTTATAATTTCCAATATCAGGAACATTCAACACAGAAACTCATATCCCATGCGAAAATAAAGTCAGATTGATAATCCTCCATATCATGTGGCAAATCTTAGAGGGCTACCTTTCAACTTTAGAACACATATAATCGTATTTTTTTTTAAAAAGCACGTAAAATAGTCAGCTTAGCAATGACTCAATGTATGCAGAGAGCATATTGCAATCAATTGTCGACAGCACAAATCAATCAGCTACTTCTTTGGGCAAAAATAACATCTCCGCCAGATGCGCACTTCCTGCTCTGGACACTGCTTCTTACCAGAACCAATTGTGTACTTCTGCTTCCTGTCAAGGTTGGCTATACGACTTTCAAACCGACAAACATCGAAATTCACACGCAGCAGCATATCAAGAAGATGCTCAGATCTATAATATTTCTTAAAATTGGTGCATAATTTTTCAATAAGCCAGCTACCGTAGATAGTATCCCTCGTTGACTTAAATCCAGCTGGACTTGAATACACAACCAGGACATCGCTTCTAAGTGGGAGATGACTCCAAGAAGAATCATCCTCTCCAAGATCATTCTGCTCACTGTGAGCAGGAAAACCGCCATCTTTACTTTTTCCTCTACAAGCTTCAAATATAAACACTTTCGGTTTGCCAGCAAGGTCCAAGCATTTTTCCGGCAGGAAGTAGTCAATAATTTTCGAAGGAACAGCGTATTTAGAGTCAACGCCCTTTATGCCCTTTTCATTGCCGTGACTGAGCACGATATAGAACAAAGCATCAGTTTCAGCTAACACCTTCAATTTAGAAACTTCCTCCGCGTACGTATATATGTCCTCACCTGTCAAATCAGGAATAACTTCATAATCCCAACCCAGTTCGGTCTGAAAGAAACCCTTGAGGCTACTTTCGTCTACTTCACTACCATAGCGCCATTTGGATTCATCATCGCCGAATTTGATGTTATTCACAACACGCACAACTCCATGACGCATTTGATATATGAATCCACCAGGCTGCAGGTAATCTGTTGATTTAAAGGAAAATGGAGAACAACAGTTCTTTCTGTGTATACTGGCGTTTGATTTTAAGTTTCCACCTCTTGAAAAACGTTTTCAGGTTAATGAGGTTCTCAATCGAACACCCCCATTTTAAAGCCACCTAAGAAACCCTAAGACAGACGTTTATGGAAACACAGTAAGACGTTGCAACTATAGCTGGCATTAAGAAACAATTATGAAGTAATGCCTAACCACAAAAACCTTAATGAAGGCATACCACACAACTTACTAATTAGATAAAAATAGAAGATATCAAAACTTGTTTCTCTTTTTTCCCACACATTGTGTAATGCACGTGCCGTCCCAAATGCGTTACTTATTCAAATTGGATTGTTCACTACATTAAAACAACTAGACAATAAACAGCAACACCAAGACGAAAAATAAATAAGTACATCCTGAACTATTAGTTAGTGGAAAAAGATTAAACAACGGAAGGGTAATGAGAAGGATGCGTTTGGTTCAGATAGTACGAACCCATGCTTTAATGCACTGGTTGCAGATATATGTACAATGAAGTGCGAGTATAAGAACCGAAATGTACGCCATGCTTTCGTATAGATCGTATTTGATCAGTTATGCACCAAGGTCATTCATCTGGAAGTCAACAATTTCCTGGACATTTATTTGGGTGTTCGGCGTATACTAATAGTTTCCGTCGCAACGGAAACTGATTTCTTCCAAAGAACGTCAATTTGCACATACATCAGAAATATTTCCTTTGACGATTACTGATTAGGAATATGACTAGTAAATATTCATTGAATAATCCACTTTGAATAAATATCTTGGAATCAAACAACCATTTATTAAGCTGCATAGGCATATATTACACTACAGGCGTTTATTCTGAGTGTGTTTATTACATATACCTTAATCTAACCTGGGCATCAAATTGGTCAAATACAGTAGAACACGCCCGTAGCTCTGGACCAAAATAAGCACGCTAACAACAATAAAAGAATGATGTTCTTTGGAATCATAGTTTCATGAAAATAATTACAAATCTATTGTCATGGACACTTGGCATATTATTATGAACCTAATGAGTAGTGTAAGCTGGAACCTTTCTGTCTTACTCCAACAACCATCGGCTTTCATACTACATAATTTGACAAACAGCGTATCTCGTAACACAAGACGCACTACGCATTACTTGATATGCTGTTTGACAATGAAATTATATCAACGAACATACAGAGTTGTGCACTTCAATGAGTCGCAGTCGTAAATCATCAAATATAAAGCTTCCTTCTTTCTAACTCCAACCTTTCATCATCTCTCCTTCATGTTTAGAACATGAATGGTTTCTTCTGATGACTCCCTCTTCATCTATATGAGGGGGAATGATACTCTCTCTGACGAGGAAAGAAAACAAAAAAAGGATATCACTTTATGAACAAGTTCATGGGTAACGCCCTTCTCAGAGCGGTTGCTTCCGACGAGCCTTAGGTTCTCCAAAGTTATCCCCAAACAATGATATTGATGTATCATTTCCGGAACCATCTGGAACGAATATTTTGCTACTGCTTTTATCCTGACCTATGCCTCTGCCATATCAAACAGCTTTCACTCGAAGCTTAAAGTTCCCTCTACCCGATCTACTTTCGTAGATCATAAAGATGCACACTCAGTCTCATGTATGCCTATGGTCATGTTGCCTCTGGGCCCAGTCACTGTATCTTTGGAGCTGGCCTAAGGTGCGAGATCCCCACAGCACCATGTCAAGTGCAGTGCGGTAGAACTTGTCCTATGTCTCGATATGATGAGCTATGAATCAGGTCCACGGCGCGGTGCAGTGCACCGTCGGGTGGGCCTTGTCTTCTGTCTTGTGAATCTGGTCACTGGTGCGGTACAGTGTACGCTCCAGATTGTGTCATCTTTCCCACGGGTTTGACTGAGATGGTCACACCTCCTACAGATGGCCTCACAGTAGACACTGCCGTGACGGTAGACACTGTTTGCCTAACCTGAAACCAGATTCTCCATTCCTCTATACTGGAGCCTGCTGCTCTTAACCGTGTAGAGGAAAGGAACATCTGGCGAGGTTAGCAGCAAACTGATTTCTGCTGGTAAACTCACGCTCAGTATGATCTCTGATTGTCTCTGAGCAGAAGCTCCTTTCCCGCACAGGATCAGGCTATAGGTCCCTATGCAGGGAATGGAAGCATCTGGTCCCAGGTTATGTTTGCTATGTAGTGAGTTTCGGCCAATCTATGTTTGGAGACACTGGGCACTCCGATGATGTGTCAACTCTAGTTATCCTATTTGGCAGTGTGATTTCATTCTTACATCTCTCCACGAGGGAAGGTCACAGCATACGGGACCTTGGGTTACTTGTACTACCCTCTCTTTCCAGTCGGCTATACTGGAATCTTGGCAAATTCGTAAACTCGTCCCACAAGGGAAGGTCACAGCAGACGAGGCTTTCGCTTCAGGAGCTGCATGTACCACCCTTTTCTTCCAGTCGTCTATACTGGACTATTGGCTTTTGGGAAGTATCGCCTCACCAGGGAAGGTCACGGCATACGGGACCTCGGTTGCCAGAGCTGCGTGTACCACCTTCAGGCTCTATCAATATCTTTATTAAAACTGATACTAACTACCTCGCTACACTTCACCTTGTTCATTCAGGAGATGTAGAATCCAATCCTGGTTCCACATATTATGTCACGGTCAATTTGATGAACTCTAGGTATAAACCGAGGACCAAACCTTAAAGGAAAACTCCGACCCAAAACTAAGCGACCCTAGGTTGAATAAAACAGCGATTCTATGACCAATGCTGAGTTCTATCTCCTATAACACAAACTCGTCTGAACGAAATCTGAAAGGTTATCATTTCACTCTAAGCCAATCGGCCTGACCTTTGGCAGCCATTACCTGCTTCTTCTTGCTGTTTCCAGCCACAATTCAAACTGCGATCATGGACGCGCATGAGAACTTCATCGCATCTTTTGTGTTTGATACCAATAGATTACCTGCTTGTCATGGAAGCGCGGGAACCGCATACCGGCAATCTTAGCTGCTCATCATGCAGCTAAGTGCACGGTAGCCGGTGGGCGTCTCGTCGGGCTTCTTATGATATATTTGTAAAAAGTTATTTCTCGTCACACGGACAAGAGAATTAAGTTTGGAGTTAATAGTAAGAATTTGCATGACCATGTTTATCAGCCGAGCGCAACTTGTTTTGGAGTCGGCTAGCTATGAATGCTCATATGAGAATCGCACCAATCGTTTCCACCAGAAATGCTGTGGCATATCTATTTCCAAAATCCGGTCTGCAGCAATCAAGAGAACTGAGCTCTCCTGGACCTGCTCCCACCACGAATCAGGAATAGCCTCTGTCAAAGAAGCAGATGTAACGGAGCATCAACAGTCTGATCTATTCGATACAAGAGCTGCTCGATCAACGCTCCTCTGTGGCTGAGACACACGCTCTCCGCTCTAAGTGCCATTAATGTCATGGTATCTTACGTTCCAATATTATACCAATCCACATTGTCAGAACCCATGTCACCACCACTGCCCTGAAGGCCACAAACAAGATGCTTACAGAAGATGTCCACCTTGCACATCGCAAATGGCTCTGATCCCTGAAGTTGATAGCCATTTTCTAGAACATTTCACAACTTAAATAACCTCTACCAGGTCCTCTCTCAAATTCTTCAAATCGAACGCCGATAGCATCCAACCTAAACTGGGTGAATGTCACCAAGTTATGACTGATACTCAAGTTGACATCTGCCTCACTCTTCTTTTATTGGAGAAGGCCCTACGTCAGGCTCCGGAACATCCTACAGTCACCACTTACATTAATAATCAATCTCAAAATCGTCTACCAAATGGTTCCCATTGGAGATCACTAGCCAACTCTCTCACCACACATATACCTGAAGAAGCTCAAAACCGACGTTCCTCTTTTTTCACTTCACCAAGGTCCTTTGTGGACGGCGGCGAGATTACTGTCTCCCCCAGTGGCTGCGCAGGGAAAACGTCTGTAACGATGATATATCAATAGTTCTTTTACAGGTGCTGTCTTACTGTATACACATTAATAAGTTCTTTGATAGATTAAATTGATACTAGTATTGCCCTAGACTAAACAGAATTATAACACAAGTTTTGCACTTGGATCACACGTCTTGTCTCTTCGATCGCCGTCGGCAAATCCACACTCTTTGCTACAACAGCACAAACTTAACACAATCGTTTCCAATAGCAATCATAAGCGATTATACCAACCATAGATACGATCAACATGGCAGACGGAGCCACACTTCAGGAATGACATGGACAGTTTCTAACAAAACAGGGAAACACTAATGGACAACTAGGCAAATAAACTAAGTATAACTGCAAAATATTTAAGTCTTATTTGTCTCTGTTATACGTCGTATGTGCAGGACCAATTGTCCTCCTCCCTTCAAGTCATCCGGGACCATAATCCTGACATCACCATGATGGGTCTGCTACCGGCGGTAACTCGAACGGCGGCGTGGCTACCAAAATTATACACAGCGACCCCGAGGACCCAATCATTATTGACACTTTGAGATGCAAGGGGCGGAAATTCACTTCTTCTTATGAAGAAGAGTAGGCCAAGTCTCTTGGATTTAGACCAGCACCATACCCCCTGCATCTCACATCCTAATCTACCCTGATAGCCATGCTTTGTGAATGGCCATTGCAATGGGTCCCAGGCCACTCTGGCCACACAGGCAATAAATTGGCTGATGCCACATCCTTACCAGACCTATATCCACCATATCCACCTATCTCCTTCACCATAATCTCCTCTACCATTAAGCCCAACATCTCTCAACCGCTCCCAGCTCATTCATACCTCACACAGACATGTGCTAACTGTTCTATGGCCAAAGACTCATGCTACACCAACCGCATAGATGAGACGACTCTCGCTATAATCCGATCTGGCCACCATCCTTCTTTCAAAACCATTGCTTAACACTTAACAGGATGCCTAAGCACCAGATCCAGACTCAACATGCTCAGATTGTCTTGAGAGTGAGCACTTGACCAAGGGGATCTTTCATGGCTCTCCTTGCAACCGGAGAAGATCTTAGCATATGCCAAGAATACTCTGTCTTAGGCACCACACTCATGTCCATGCATTGTAAGCAAGGAAAAATCACTTTATGAATTATTGTTCAGTCCAATGTCTGTCTCAAGAAAGCACAGAAAGCTTCCGGTAATACTCCAAGACGATAATCACGCATCACTGCTGATTACTTGCTTGGGTACCCAATTCTCAGATTTCATTTCAGCCACTTAAAGCAATACAACGGTCAAAAATGAAATTAACATGGCTGAAAGTCCTTTCAAATTCAAGAGCTATGGTCTTTATTTCATGTAAAACGCTGCTTTCGTTCAAGAGATACAGGCCTTTAAAGTTGCAAAGTTTCTGCCATCTTTCTTTGGCAGAATAATTATGAATGACGTGGGTTATGACCAATGAAATTAGTGAATATTTGTGATTGAAAT
The DNA here is from genome assembly GCA_027575255.1 of Scolionema suvaense. NCBI lineage: Eukaryota > Metazoa > Cnidaria > Hydrozoa > Limnomedusae > Olindiidae > Scolionema > Scolionema suvaense. The sequence continues at coordinate 7,529 of JAOBRC010385125.1, forward strand.
GTGTCCAATCTAAGGACAGCTGAACATGTTTGATTACTCTTCTTTTGTCAGACCATGGATATGTTCAATAAACCATCTCCAGAATTCTTTTTACAGGTTGGTTACCATGGCCAGCAGTGTCCCTAGTGATGTTCATAAGTGATGTCATAGCTTAATGTGAATCAAGCAGGGAGGGGTCCATAAATTATCCAAACTTTGAAGCAAGTTTTTAGGACAACTGCTGAAGCTTTCCACCTCAAGTAAAAACCTAACTTCCTCATTTTATGTTCTACATATCTACGAGCTGCATATCTTTTTTGACCGTTGTATTGCTTTAAGAAATTCTGGCGGATTACAAACAGTCCTCCGTTAATTACTTCAACCTATTACAGCAGAATCCTTCTCCAGTTACGACCAATCCTCCATTGGATTGTGCGTCTCTGTTACATTACATCATTCTTGTAGTCACTGATGTTGAAGATTATGCTATTGGCAACCTGTCGGAACTTTCAAACTTCTATTGGAATGTGATTGCATTATGCTGCCTCCTGTAAAATCTGCAAAACACAGACATCAATCTGATTTAATCAAAGAAGGGTCAAATCCCTTGCATGACTGCGTCACAGTGTACTATTGCATAGAACACTTCTCAGTGTTTCATGTATCATGTGCACGTCCATCACAGCTGCAACCTCCATCTTGGTTGAATAACCGCACACTTCAAAGAACGGGACACTTTCCTACGCAACAGCAAGCACTCGTAAAACTGCTCACAGGTCACTCGCTCGTGCTCATCACGAAGCCATGTCACATGATATCAGGTTAGATTTCTGGTGCAAAGAACTTGCACGTCGTAGATCTGAACTTCGTAACTGATAGTATGAAGGATGTGTTAAGGCCCAAGTGCGCACATCAGCCCAAGTACGTTAAACGCGTAAATGGGCTGGTAAACATAGATGGGCATGACTGCTCGTTGATGCCCAAGTACGCATGTCAGCCTAAGTATGATGGAACAGTGGAACTGGCTACCATTTCACGAAAAGAAATTTACATTGAACGCATCAGTAATGCCAATGTGTCGATTGCGCACATACCAATAAAAATTATGACTCTGGTAACACTGCAAGATTTGAGTTTCGCTTTGTTTTGATTCGCAAAACTCGCCAACATTAATCCACACAAAAAATCCCCTTGTGAAGGTAAAATTCCTGACGAAATATATGAGACTTCCCCCCATCCCCCCTCCTTGACCCTATTCAGTGTGATTGATTTTCAATGTGGAAGTGATACGGTCTTTCAATGATCCTTCTGTGTTTGAAAATGCTTCATGGATAGATTCTTTCGAGTACGAGTAAAGACAACATTGAAATGGGGGGAGGGAGGGAGGGTCAATATCTTTTATTAAATTTACACGTATATGCTTTATAAGAAACTGAAAAAAGGTCTTCGTAAATTGAAAGTTATTACTGAAAACACTCAACACGGATTTTCAGATATCAATAAATAAATATCGCACATAATCATCAATTATAAAGCAAGTAAAGGAAGTGAACTCAGTTTAAAACGTCCTTTTACGCAATGCGTGTCATATTGTTCCTAAGGATTGGTTCGTATTAAAATCGCGTGATAGAAAAAATCTTTACTTTACAATACGGCATGTATTAATGAAAGTTGTTTTTTCAAGGGGGACTTGAAAAACTTTCCGTACTGAAAGTTTCTTAAAGTTTTGCAGTCCTCGTTTTTTTTTTTTGGTTTTTTTTTTATACCTATATACAAAAAAATATGTGTACTGCATCTAATCTATCCACATACTGTTTTGCGAAAATTATTCTACTTTCATTTCCTAATAGATTGGCGTCGGCAAATGGTTGCCGAACTTTCTTGCCCATTCTTATTCTTGTCTTACAAGTTTTTTGTTTTTTTCCATAAGAACAAAGTTTATAAGATAGGTTTCAAAACACCAAAATCCCAATTAAAAGCTAAGAGCATCAAGGCAAAACACGAAGGCTTGCTCTCAAGATGAACGTTGTTATGAAATAACGTGTATTTAACTGAAGGTAAATTAAGAATTAAAGATCGCGCCACCATATTCAGATTTCTATTCTGGTTATTTTTTCGAAGAGGTGTTCCAGTTTCTCAAACTTGGCTGAGCGAAAGCTATGCCCCTTGGAATAACAGGAAGTCACGTTTCAAAAAAGATTGATGATTCGAATGCGCGTATCGTACTTGGGCTAGCGGTCTAACTATAACATACTTGGGCAGCCCAAGTACGCGCGTAACATAAACGGGCTAGATGCGCAAATGGGCTGGAACAGATGTATCAGGGAAACATGCTGCATTCTAAATTTACCATAAAAGCTTGGTAATTGGGTCGCATGTTATGTTCCGATTGGCTCTTTATGAAAGAAATTACGACTGGCTGCGTGATAGGAAATAAGCACTAAGTGGAAGCCATCTGTTGCCTGGTTTGAGGTGTAATAATCAAATAATCAATAACCACTGCATTGCGCATAGCCATTTTCTCAGCGATTTTGACAATGATCGTACATTCAACTAACTGTGGCTTAATGATTTTCTTTTACATAAAACAAATAATTATGTCCCCACATAAAAACATATCAAATTAATGGCTTCTCTTTTATATGGCTGTTTAAAAACTGAAAAAAACGATCAACACCTTTGTCCTTTATCAGAGGAATGCATTGAACAAAAGCTATGCGTTAACTTTTAAATTGCCATACGAAGGATAAAGTAACTACATTGTACATTATGCATGCCTTTTATGATCATCCACACATCATCTAAATTAAAAACAGATTCATACCTTGGTGCCAGTTTTGTGGCAGCGATAGAGAAGATGATGTACTATCACCTAAGTCATCGCTTTCCAAGTGTTCTACAAGGATGATCAAACATAAAAAGTAGCTGATGTATAGTAAACAAATAATCAGAGCTTTTTGTTCCATTACCTACATTGGCCTCAGATTCTAAATTTCAAAGTCACAGCCATCAAAATTCAGGTTGGCATTTGGCAATGCCCACTAAACTGCCGCCCTGCCTTATGGAGGTCGGCATATTATTGCCGACCTGGATACTCCCTGTTTTCAGAATTTGCAAAACTCAGAATAAAACAATTATGTTATCGCTTCCCCTGTTTTCATTTAACTTCCTTGTTTGCGCTTCTTCGCAAGCCTACAATCAAAATAACGTCTCCAATAACACCGCCTTAAGGCTGCCATCTTAAATGGACAAAAGCAACCTCATGGATTCCATCTGCTTACTTTGCAGAACGGGAGCATGGATGAGATTACAATACAAATTTCATTCTTGCGCATCTTGTTCTTTTTGCACCCTGTGATAATTTTCTGGAAGAACCCGTGGCAACAGCATTGACTCTGGGTGTAAATCTAACATGGCAGTTTGAGCTTCTGGAAGATCGATTGCTATGGATGAGTTTGCTTGGCAGTTCAATTTGACTTGAATGTTGAGAATGCTCAGCAGTCCTCAAGATCACGTGTGTGTGATACATCAGGTATTTGCTACTGAGGAAGTGCCCATGACTAGCACAAGTCAAAGAATGAAGGCAATCTAGAGAATGACCAACAGGTTAGTTTTTGTCTCGGCAATTGCCGACCTGATGTGGTGCAAGGTGTTCAAATTTTGCCAACCTCATTTCGCACGAATTTCGAGGGCTGAAGTCAGAAAGCACAAACATTAATGAGTTACACCCATTTTGCGAAAAGTGACTTAGATTGCCCTGAAGACTGTTCGCAATACGTACCTTTCCAGGAACTTCACGGACATTACTATTGCTGTTGATATAATAACACCATATTCATACCATCTATAGAGGTTGCCAGGATGGCCAACAATGAGAGTTGAACCTGTGCCTGCATAGACTACAGTACAATTGTAAAGCACTCCAAACCTCCTCTATAGTATACATGCATTTTTGACTCCTTTATCCACGCGAGAGATTAACCGCATCATCGCCACAGAATCAGAATCAGCTTCGTGAAATTACAGATCAAGTTGACTTTCTAATCCTTTGTTCAGAGATTGCTTTGCTATGTCTGAACACAGTAGAACATACCTCAACCAAATATATGGCATCACTATAACATCATGCAATCAAAAGTGATAAAATCATACACGGGGCAGCAGCGAAAATCCATTGGTGAAGAACAGAAGGATGGCAGGACATACATACTTCAATGGACGTAAAGAAAGTAGCACCCATAAAATATATGCTAAGATACATGGCAAGATAATTCATCTTTATATCTTGGGGCAGCGTGCATGTGACATTTTACTTGCGGCTTTCGCCGGCTCGCTTGCTGGCCAGAGGCCAGCGCCGGAGCGTCGAAAGGACCCAGAGTTGAGTTTTTAATGTTAGTGTCCTCGGAAGAATTGCTCAGGTCGCTTTTGGTTTGATGATTTGTAGATTGGAGATTCGTAGATTGCATTTGTAGAGGCTTGTAGATTGAAATCAGAGAAAGAATAGGCTCGTGAAGCGTATTTCTCGGGTAGGACTTTGTGTTGTGAATGAAAATAACCAGCCATGGGCTTTAGAAAGTGCTTTGTTGCGGTTGTATGGACTGTTGAATGTCATTCCAAAATTCAGGGAATCTTGCAAAAAAAGGAGACTCTTTCAATAAGTTGCAAGTTTGAGAGGCTGTGAATTGAAGTCTGAGCCAATAACGTGGTTTCATTCACTATAACCTCTTACAACTTTTTGTTCTGTTTCAGGAAACTAAGTAAAAAGTTCGAAATATGTCGGTCTCATGATGTCACATGACGTCAAATGTGGTAAAAATGTTGGTAAAAACGTAGGAAATTTGTAGGTCCTCGTCCGAGCAAAAAAACCAATCTTAAAGGGGAACTAAGGTCAAAAATGAAATTTTATCAAAAGATAGAGTTCATTCAAACAAGACATGCAGTCTTTATTTCACGACGAAAGCTGCTATAGTTCTGGAGATATCGAGGTCTAAAGTTGGTTAGCCAGCATCTTGCC
>JAOBRC010385236.1:0-12521 GCA_027575255.1 Scolionema suvaense
TTTAGCTGTTTTTTCGCGGTAAAAAATCTTACACTGGGGGGGGGGGGGGTGGAACCCCCCCTTGTTATGTTAACCGTTAAAACAGCTGGTGCTTGTTTCAGACTAAAATTGGTGTGATCAATATCGTTTTACTTTGATTGCACCTTTCACTAAAATGCTGCTCCCGCCACTATAGTCTGGATTAAAAAATTAACAGGCCCCCCCTATGGTTTTTCTTAGATATCTTTTTTTGTATATACGGTACGCCATTGTTCTTTTGTGACTTTTACTTTGTGCCTATATTACAAATCATGGCCAAATTTGATATCAAAATATTAAGCGGTTAGGGAGATATGGCACTTTTGTTAACAGCTGTTGGTTCAAAAAGCGATAATTTTCCGATCTGATTTTGAGTGTTTTTGGCTAATAAATAAGGATATTTAACTTCTCCATGCGTATTACTGACTCTGAAGCTGTAATACAACTAGTTTTATAGGTTCAGCCCAATAGAACCATTAAATTTGCATTTTTGGGCCAAAAATTAGCGCAAATCATAATTTCGTGATATTTTGCATAAATTATCACACCACCTATTGTATTTTATGACGTCACAAGAGAACCAATGATGTCATTGACTTCTAATTTATGCAAACATGATCTATAGGAGTTGGTTAACATACATGCCAAGTTTCATTGCTGTTGCTTAAGTATTTTGGGATTTAGGTAGGGGGGACATGTCAGGCCCCCCCCCATGATATTCAACGCGAAAAAACCCATGTAAAATAGGGTTAAGTGCTGTATAAACATAGTTTGCTGCAAAGAAACATCAGTTTCCAGGATATGCTTTTATACTTCTCAAAGCTTCGTTCTTGTAGCTTTTGCGTATCAAAAGCTGTGCTATCCTCCGCAACGATACAACTATTCTACAGACCGTAGTGAGAAGAACAGCAACAGTTGCATCATGTCCCTTTTCTATTCAAAAGGCGGGGAAGGGGTGACAACTAGCTAGTATTAGTACACAAAACACTTATCTCGACCACGAGTGTAAGGTTTATATTAAATTCTATAACATATGACATTACAGAATATTTGATGTGGAAGCACTTGGGGAATCTTTGCATTAACCTTACAGGTGCATTTGTAAATGATGACCATTCTAACGTTTTGTTTCAGAGTTGGTCTCCATGTTTAAATCTAGGATCCACTGAGCAAGGAAAATCTAAATAGGGTGTCTGTTGGCTACTACAAAAACACAGAATCCAGTCAACCATGAAACAGTTCATAACCGCGGAATGACCTTTAGCTCATCTCTCAGCCAGGTGAGGTAATAATTAGTATACAAGTGGTCATGTTATGCGCACTTCAAGGGAGCTGCCAGCGGTCCAGGCAAGGAATTGCAAGGCTCCATGCATAGCCGCTGATCACAATATTCATGAAATTGTCAAATACATGTACATCAAGGTGGATAGAAAGTCTTGAATATTTTCTTCAAAATTGTCCACACAAAACTGATTTTTTCTTTCGATTTTAATGACTTTGAAAAAAAGAAACCTATACATATAAATGTTGAAAAGCGTCAGGTAGCCGCTAAATGCAATTGGGAGATTGACACTACTAGGAGGTTCTCTATGCAAGAAAACATACGGAAGCATTTGCAACTGAAATTTAGCGGCAGTTATCGAGAGGTGGTCGCTACTCGGAGGTGGCCACTATTAGAGGCCCAACTATATAGAATTTCTGATAAATAAAACCGACATATCATGTAACGATTCCTTATGCATATCATGAAAGGCAGTACCTTCGGCACAGCAGCTTGAAATAGAAAACTTGACATGACTACACCAGATAAATTTGTAGCAAGCATCGTGACAATGAAAGCATTGTTGGGATCGCCAGGGGTCTTCTCAAACGAAAAATCAATTTTAAGCCCATCCTTCTCGTAAGCAGTTATGGAAGGCACACCAGCAGCTAGAAGAGAAAAGAAATTGAAACATCAATGAGGTCAAGACAAGGAACTGTTGAAGGTGATCTTCATAAGATTACAGTCACAAAAAAAAAACAAAGATATTCTTAACACTTGGATGCAAAATAGCTAATACAACTCACTGTCAAAGATTCTCCAGGGCAAAGAACACAACAAAAAGGAAATGCTTCGATGGCAAACATTTAGATCACCAACAGTATTTACACAAAAGGCGTTCAAACTACGAAAATAATCAGCCAAATTCTAGAGTGACAGAGGCAAATACCATAACTGTTTGGGTAGAAGAGAGCATGCCCTTCTGAAGAAGACAATTCTATGCTACAGATAATGACAATGAGCATAGTTCTTAATCATGTTGCAAGAAATTAATTTCAAAATTATCTTGTCATATTTTACATTAAACAATATTAAGAACAAACGAGGCTAAAAATTGGAAAACAAATTACAAAGGAGTAATGGATAGATCTCAAAATATTTCCAGTTGCAGAACACTGAAAAATGACCATTTTTGCCAAAAACAGCTTTAATGGGAGAAACTTTCCCGAGTTTGGGCCTGTTTTGAGAAAGTTTATCTCGCAAAATTGTTCAGCAACTTCTGCACGTGAAAGTTGATCTTGCGAATTTCCTTTGGATCTCCATAGCAAGACAAATTTAATGTGTGCAACCTTTTTCCAATGCGCAAAGGTTTATCTCACAAATTTTTGGTAATTTACCAATTCGCAAAAGTTTATCCAAAAAATTTTGTGAGCTATTGACCTCGCGAAATTTGTTTTCAGGGAAATTTTCTCTGAAGAAAGTAGCCATGCCCAAGGCGAACACGAATGACGCAAAATCATACCTTCAATTGCCATTGCATTTCACACCAAAAATTACAACATACTACAGAAACGGATCTTGACAAATTTTCAAAAACGCCCTAAATATGACCAATTTTGGCCAGAAAGTACTTAAAGGTCAGAAACTTTCTCACATCAGCCAAGAAAAAACTTTCACGAATAGGTCTTTTTCAATATTTTCACAGGAAAAAACTTTCCCGGGAAAGAAAAAATAAAACAAAGCATTTTTTAGTTGAGCTTCACTGTTTTTCTAGTGCTAATCTTCAACGATTAAAAGGCTGCTCCTCTTTTTGTTCACTCCCCCTTCACGTGTTGCTGGGTCAAAAAAAATAATGTCATTAATTATGCAAAAATTAAAAAAGTCGTTTTTTTTAACAGAGGCCCTTATCCAACGACTTTGAACTACCTCCTATTTTGTTAGAAAAGTCAAGTCTCAATCTTTGAGAGATCAAGGCATTATACTAATGAAGGTGCTGTTAGTCTCTTCTTGGAGTCTATGTCAGCTACAGCACCTCATTCTGAATTGTCTAAAACCTGCATTTGAAGCAAGATGGAACAGGCCGTTTGAAATCACTTTTGAAAGCTTTGTGGCGTTGTTCAAGATCTTGCATTCAATCATCGGGAAATAGCGAATAAATGCATAAACATAAAAGCTTGAAGTTTCTTTGCCTATTTTATATATTTTACAACAAGCACGGTCATACCCCAACACTGGGACATGATTTGAACCAACAAATTGACTCAAATCAGCTACTATAAATTATATGCATCAACATTTCATTTCTAGTGGTTCTAACTTTGAAATATGTACAATATTGATATGAAACCTGATGTACATTTTTTTCCAGCACAACTCTAACCGAAATGCCTCAAATAAGCGCAAGAGCATTATCTAACCCTATTAAGCCCGGGGGAAAGGGGGAACCCAACACCACATATTTTCTGAAATTGTGCAAAAACGAGGAAAGCTGGGCTTTGGTAACTTTCCCTAAAAATGATCTGGGAACATTTTGTTAGAAACGATTTTTTGATCACAGTCGGCATTCAGCTGTGATGCCATTATTTTTAATAGCCGATGGAGGAAAATTGATGACGTCATCATCAATTTTTGCTGATATAAAGTCATCTATGGTTCCAAATCGTGTTTTCTATTTAGATATTACAATCAGAACCTAATTTCAAAGGTTTTAATGGCCCATACTTGCTTTTTTGTCTGATATCAGCAATTTTCCAACCTGGTGGAAAATCTGACATGTCGAGACCATAAGGTGCCGACATGGCCAAATAATGACATAATCAGAAAAATGTTTACGACATCATGTGCATAACATAACGGAGAATGTGTGCTAATTTTTATGCTTACAGGACCATTCTATACCAAATTACAGAAGTTGGGTCCTAGGCCCCCTCCCTCCTCCCCGGGTTTGGGAAGACCCAAAAGCCTGGGCTTAATAGGATTAATTTTCGAAGCTTCAGGGTAGGCACTTACTTGAAGGATGGATTTGAAAAAAAATCTTCAAAAGAAAAAAAATCCGATGTTATTATGATGATAAAGAAAAACCATGAATTAAAGCCAAAACAAACTGTGGTGTCTATCCAACATTTCTCCCTAAATTACTTTTCAATTATGCAGAGGGTGAGCGCTATTTCTCAAAACTCTCAATTTATAGTTCATTTATGTTAGTTTGTTGGCGTGACGCACAAAGGGGTAAAAGTATAATAAAATCTAAATCAGAGCTTATTCCTGGGGTTCGGATCTACATCATTCCACAGCAGCCCAATTGCATGGCAACTATTTTCGTAGATATCACAAAGGATATGCAAATGATAGGCTTCGGGAGGATGTGACTAAGAATTTCAGCAACAGTGCCATTTAAAGAAATTCACCAAAGTCAGGCTGATCTCAAGACCCCAAATCATCCGTTAATAATTTAGCAACATAAGTTGTTTGAAATTTTTTCAGCTGATGGCTAGAGAAATTTGTTGCTAAGGAAAGTACCTCTATGCTACTTTGTTAAGTGGAGCTAACATAAATCTTTGTGGTTTATCTTTCTGTTGCCTTGTGATCACATGATTTGCAAAACCCGAGAATCTGTTACAAAAGAAGAGGCAATCTTAAACAATCACTTGCTCCAGAAGGCAAACCAATCAAGCAGAAAGACGGACGATAACAGAAGCACCATTCTAGATCTTAATGTACGTTTGGGTGCATAACACAGCAATGACACATCTTGACAACAGAAACAACATTGAACTGTACATGACCAGAGCAAAGTAACAGTCCACCTATCACATCACCATGGAGTCACCTTTGCTGATCAAATGCCATCAAGATGTCAGAGGTCACATGTACACAAGATTTAACAACTGCGAACGTGAGGATACAGCATGTACAACTGACAAGCACATGTCTGAGGTTGCCCAGAAATCTTATCCCATTACCAGACAGCCATAGAATGCTTGCTACACAAATCCTCAACTAATACTCCACTTATACCTCCAATGTCTGTGTCAAAGCCTATTCCTGTACGGGCTGTCTAGATAGTCTGTCAAAAGTCAGGTAATTTTCCAATAAAAGATTGACAGATGACAATTGAGCAGAACTAATCAATAGCAGATTATTTCGGCTATTTTCAGAGCGACCAGTATAAGATTGCAAGAATAGTATTCAGATTACAGGGTGGGCAGACAGGAATACATGACAACTGTCAAACAAGGTTGTACAATCCGCACAAGCTTCCTGGTCACACTAGCATATATTTCCCTAACTCCTGTTACAATGGAAAGTAATTAAAAATACCTTGCTTGCTCATTTGATGCAGTACAATGAATGACTATGATGGTTACTGCGAATGAAATACAAACTGCAATAACTGGACTTTCAAAACCACAAAAAAAAAAAAAAAAAAATGAAATCACCCATTGATAAGGTAACCCAATCTCACAATAGTAAGACATCCTTTGTACATTGCATCATGGTCCAAATTATAAGTAACATGCTCACATCAACATTCAATGAAAACATATTGGTGGCATTTGAAATTGTTCACAAGTGTTTTTGAGTAGCAATTTTCCTAAATGGTCCCTCAAAATTTCTATGTGCAAAACATGAGAGCAATTTTTATCATCTCAAGAACGTTAGCATTAACAAAACTCAAATTTGCTGAAAAAATTCAATCAACCAGTATGAAGGGACTAACGAGATGCTAGCGCACTGACTATTATAACACATCACATATGTAATAATGCTTCTGGCATGTGATAAACTGGATAAACATGAGCTATTAGGCACAGTCGCAATAAAAGGAATGCGAGACTCAGATAGTGCAAATCTTCACGCTGGACACAGACACTTATACCACAGCCCAGCAGGCACTTAATTCTGTCTGTAATGTATGCAAATGAGCGAGACTCTAATCTGCTCCTAAGCAAAATTTGAAAGCCATGTGCAAATTCAAGCAATGAAAATGACAGATAGCTTTGTAAAGCACGTCGTAAAGGCAAACAATTGCAGATGGACAAAAAAATTTTTTTTTCAAACCTGTGCTTCATTCATCTCATTTCTATCACAACGAGATCCAATCATGACCACAAACCTGTTCAATGATCATAACACTCCCCAATCCCGACTTGCTATAGAAAGCCAATTTTACTAAGAGTCTTGGAATAGAACAGTAAAACTTTGAAAATCGAAATCAAGCTAATATCAGACCAAAAATTCAACATAACATCAATGCAAAGAATAACGGGTGCACAAGTGAGACTACCTGACGACAGATGTCTACTTTTCCCTATGCCGGAGCTGCTGCTCTGATCTGTGTAGAGAAAAGTGACATTTGAGGATGTTGGCCAGAATACTCGCTTCTGACACGATTCACTAGGAATGCTAAATCGGCAGATTCATCAACTTTTTCATTTAAGTAACACTAAACACTCACAAAATAACAATTGATAATGCCAGTCTCAACTTTCAACAGGTTCAGAATGTGCTGAAGCTGAAGCTGAAGCTGTGCAGAATGTGCAAAGCACTAAATAGCAATGGGCGCAGTCGTGTCATATCGAAAATGATAATGGCACGCAACAAACGTCCTCAGGTAGTTGTTGGAATGCATACACGCAGGATTCGCATCCCCCAAAAAAACCTACCATCTGACATCAAGTAAAAATGACAGAGGCTTGACTATCATTTTATGTCCATGCTGACCAGCCACAGTCTTCCACATAATATGGACCAGTTTTCCAATCACAAAATCAGTCAGACAATTCTTTGTACTGAACTGCACCGAGAGAATGCACCTCCATAGTGATCTAATCCATATTCACTCTGACAGCCTGCAGTTTATTCTCAGTAACTGGGAAATAGTATACTGACTAAATGACGTCCCATTCGCGCTGATCTTTGTGTCATGCTTCAAAAATATTGCCAATTACGGGGAATTAGCTGCAGTCTGGTTGTTATTTCACTGAAGGTGAGTTGATTAAACACGACTAACTTTTTTGCCGGAGGATCCCTTTAACAGCTCCAAATCAGTGACCTGCCATGGGAAAACGTCACATACGGCGGGGGACACGTATACATGGGGTCTCATTATAGACACGCATCGACTGCGTTAGATGTGACGGCATAGCACGGCTGTAAACACGCCAAGTCAAAGTCACTATTGAGAAAAACGATATGAGGGTAATTTTGCTGCCCAATGTTACTCCCTCCTCGCTACACATGCCTCCAAGTATAGAAGATATTCGAAGCTCTGTGCTGCAGATCTACATTACTCTATAGCCTACACCGAAACAATTATTGGTAGTGTTGTCGTATGTAGTTTTCAGCTGGAAAGGTTAGTTGTGAATTTATCGCCACGTCTGTTAACCTCCTCTGGCAAAGGTAACCGTACGAAATTTGTTCTAGAGACAATCGTCTAAAATTAGGTCAAATAGTAGAATGATTATCATATGTTGGTCCACTGACAGCAACAATGTAAAACTCGATCACCAGATCTTTGAGCAAAAAGCTGTAATCCATTTTACACCTTCGAAACACCATTTTTTAGAAATTTGCAACAAGTATCTTAGCTTCAGCTTAGTGAGATAGCATTTTTGCTGAGCCTTCATCTGGTTTTGGGACACCAAAACACGTTCTTTGAAAAAACGGCCAATTAGGGGACATTACATTTAGTTTCATTTTATTTGCGCACTTACTAGATTATTTAGCGCTATGTTCTTCTTTGCAGGAGGATCCCATAACCACAACAAGGTTGGAATTTAGATTTTTATGATCAGGCAAGACGGAAATCCCCCCTAGCTCTTCCTTAGAGACAAACTGCAAACAGGGTTTATTCATTTTCTGTTTGTTTGCGGTTCTTGTTTCATAGAAAATCAAAATTTATGGCTCAAATAAGAGGCCATTATTATATACAATACTTGAAAGCATATTGCTGAGAGCTATCTACATGCAAAAAAATAGGTTTGCACCTAAAAACCCCTAAGAATGAAGCCAGAACATCAATATTTTTTCGAGATGCATTCTACAAATTTTTCAATTCAGGTCACGAAGTCAACAAAAGACAGACATGCACATGTCAACCTAAGAAAATAGAAGGTGGTCTCCAAAGAACACGTTTAATCGAGCAATAAAAACTAGCAGCATGGCTCATAATTAAAACATGTCCTGGGATAGCTTCAAAAGGTGATTTTCACACAAAATTCCCCAAAACTATGTCTGGGGGATTTCCACATGTGGTGAGACCATTTTGAGGATAAAAAATTCTTCAAGCCAGGTGCATCCGAAGAGGGACATACACGTGAGTGCTAAAACCTAAAACCAGATACATCTGAAACTAAAGAAGACGATAACATCAAAACTAGACATGAATTTATTTTCAGAAAATCTCTTTACTAAGCAATGGTGGTACTTTCCACGCAATCTTGAGTTTGGGCCGTGGCATGGTCGCCGCAAATCACAGATAAGCCGGCTGAATTCTGTTCCATATTTGTGCTCAGTAGTAAGTGTGGCATACTCAAAAAGAAAATACACCTTCATATATTACAAGAGCAAAGTTTATAATGTAATACTTCAAAGAGCCATAAGTTAAGCAATATGCAATAAAGACACATATGCATGCGACATGCAATAAAGAACACTGAAGCTTCAATCAAAAAAAAAATTCTGTAAAAGTAGGATTTTGTACACAGTTCTCTGCAAGAGATCCACTATTAAGCAGTCAAGTATTATGTTTAGCCGGATCAGGTTAATTTTCTGTTGATCAGATTTCTGTTGATCGTACCAAAACTATGCCTAATATAACGAGCTGAGAACATTTCTAGGCTTAATTCTGCCCCGAGTTAAGAACATTGAAGCCTTAGTCCAAAATGGTACGATCTCATAACAAGAACATGTCTCCAGCTCTGCCTTTCCAATGATCGTTTCGTAAGAGATGTGTATCAATTGGGAGGGGTTTCAAAAGTTTTCCTAGTAGCAGACTGTGGCATGGAAGCAGATGACACTAATGTTTTGTTTCACATTTAAGAAAAGTAGCTGCAACGAAGACTGCAATACTAGGAAGCAGGAGTCCCGTTGCCTCAGCTGCCATCTACGTTTGAAAGCTATGACAAGCATACATATCGCATGTTTTGAGTTTCTTATTTGATAGGAGAGGGGGAGGGCTCTAAATCTTTCCTCAAAAAAACTAAAGCAGATCTAATGTTGCTGGATCTAAAAAAAGTATACTGGAACTAAACCATAAAAAAGTAACAAATGGCCATTTTTAGGGGTAAATTGCCACCAAGAGAAAAATATTTTCAAAAATCCAGTTGCACCACTCTGTTTTGATTGTTGATCTTGACTTTCACGCCACATTTCAGAAAAATCCATTGAGCAACTATTAAAAAAAGTGTTGGGAACAGACAGAAAGAATGGATGGAAGGACAGAACTTGTTTTACAGGAATATTCCACTGCAGTAAGAGTTCAATAAGTGGTTGCAGACAATTTTCTACCACATGAAACCAAAAGATTGTGTTGTGGTCACAGAAATGAAACTCTCAATGTTTCAGGACAGAGCAAAACACTTCGAAGTACCAACAATAATATCTTTAAAATTTCCGTAGAGATTGTTATTACCAGTCTTGAGTGTTGCAGTGCATTAAAGAGCACTAAATTTTGGACTAACTCAAACTTCAGTAAAAGTGTCGTCTAAACTTCAAAACAGTCTATAAACATTAGCTATACACCAGAGATTCCAAGAAAACAGTACGACCTCAGTAAGCAAGCTCAATCAGCAGCAAACTTCTGCAGACTAGTAAAGTGGAGTCATCAATAAAATTAACCATGTCTGAAATGAGCTTTTCCCTGCTGGGGAAAGGTGGCCGGGATTACACTAGTAGCAAAAAAGACTTAATACTAAATTTGGACATTGGTCTACTTGAAGTCAAAAAAAAGCATAGCAGTTTCTGAGTTTAAACGGATCAGTGTGCTACGAAAGCGGCTGGAAGGGCAAGTTTCATCAGCTGCCATAAAATCACAGTAAAGTTACTGAGGCAACCAACAGAGCAAAACTTCGGCAAGCCCATAATCAACGTAAAAGATGCACAAAAAATGGCTCTTTTAAGGCCAAAATTAGTTCCTCTCATTGAAAGTTTCATTTGCCCAGCATTTGACAGCAACTTCATCAAAATGAAGAAAATCCTATTGAGCACAGTCTGTTTCTCATAACGTGAGTGTGTATTGCATCAAAGATCTTGCTGTCGCTAACTTCTACAGAATAATATCATAGTACATCAGATTTTGATTTACAATTCACCCCTTACTGCTGGACACAAGAGAGGCAACATAGACCAACAATCATGGACAAAATATTAGGCCACATTACCAGCATACATGTGCATTAACATTAAATTGACTTCATCGTTCTGATTCCCTCTCCCCCTCCGAACAATGATGCTTTCACGGCAGAAAGACATTTCTACATCATTGTTTCCAGGGAAGGGGGGATACTTAGACTTTGCTTGATTTTGACCCAAGTGCCAATATATTTTGTCCGAGATTGTAGTCAAAATAAAACTTGTCGCTGCTGAGAGTACCTTTGGGAAATCACCGAAGAAGCATACCAAGTATGAAGAATCTATATTCCACAGTGGTTTCTGTCGGCACACAGCTAGGTTCACACTAACTTCAAAACTGAACAAAGACGCTGAGCTGATGTTAAAAGCGCTAATTATGAATGCAAGAAGTCAGGTCTGCTATTCTGCAATGAATATGGCACAGATCTCAGTATTGGAGTATGATACCAAGTTCAAAAAAGTGCATTCTTAATGTGAAAAGATACGTAGAGTAAAATTGCTAATATTGCCTTCAACCTATGCACAATGTCACACAGGGTTGGATGTCCAAGCAATAATCTCAAGCAAGGCCACCTGTCCGAGGATCATCAATGAAGCTGTAATATCAAGTTGTTCCTGACATAGGGTACAACCACCATGGTACCTTCTTGCACGATGCAACTAATGGCAACTTGCAACCACATCAATAGTTGCAGCAAGAAACCTTTGTGCATCGTATTTAACTTAACCTGGGATCAACACCTAGGGCTACTACTAATAATCATATGGTGGGCTTGGTTATCTGTGTCTATCTCACTCACTCATTCTCACCTCTGAGTTTTCGGAATACCTTTCAGATAACTTTTTCGATTCAAATTTCGAAGCTTCAGCTCTCTGGTCCATAGTTCTGACCGAAAATCAAACTTCAGAGTTAGGATCTATTCCAACTGCCTAACTTCACCTAAAATGGTGATCAGTGCCAAAGTGACCTATCTGCAATTTACATTCATTGGTACTTTCAAGCAGGCCTAGGCATGAAAATATACGTAGCGAGCGATCACCGCGAATGCAAATCCGGTAAGTTCATAGTCTGCACGCACTGTGTACTCCTAAAAATATTTGTGAAACTGGGGCAGGGACTACGATGTACTAGAGGAACGGGGACGCCAAGAGAACGTCTTGCCGAGGAACCCTGAAACTGCAACTGTATAGGAACTCAACACGCAGCTAGTACCCAACTCCCCACAACTGGAGCCATTGACCACCAGTAGTACAGTCCAACGCAGAAGCTTTCTGGCATTTCCTATTCATCCAACTTTTCTTTGTCATGTACTGCTTCAAAGACATAAGAACATACTCGTAAATCCATGAGTTGTAAAGCGTGTTTCTTGCTGCTTACTTTCAGCACGTTGTGACCAATACAGTTTCAAAAGCTTATGCACATGCTTAATAACCTTCGCGTGGTGGAGGGGTTGAAAAGAAAGAGAATAGCAAAGAATTGTTTATTAATGTGGATCTCTTGTCTGCCCTAGGGAATAGTTCAGCGATAAATACGATTTTCGGCGACTATTCCTTGAATCGGGTTAGTTTTTCATGAGCGACAAACAAACTAAACGTATTTTACATATCTATATTACATATCGTATTTTACATATCATATATTTTACTATCTCAACAACAAAAATCTTTCGCAAGCATTTGCTGCTTTTGGGCGCTTGAGAAAAGAAGAAGACGGTCTCTCGTGCACTATTTCCAAGTGTGTGAAATCTGTTGGGGCATGTGCCTGCATGCACGCGCGTAATCGCGCGCTTTTTATTGATACCACTGTTTCATAGCCTGCTCCCAGACCTAGCGCACTTCACTCGTTTGCTAGGTCTGCTAACATTGGGCGCTAATGTTATGCAGCATG
>JAOBRC010385347.1:0-28309 GCA_027575255.1 Scolionema suvaense
GTGAAGTGATCATATTTGAACACTGCATTTGGAGAAAACTCCTTTCTTCATGAAATTATGGTCATACCTGTAGTCCTCAATTGTACATATATTATCTTAATATGGCAGGTTCAATACTATGATTTTGAAAAACTACTTATTTCAGGCCATGTTCCTGCCAGTTCTATATTTATTGCTATTCTCATTCTGAACTGCATTATGGTAAGCATAGTCTGGCTTTCAAATCTGCCTCCCCTTGCACTTTAAAAAGCTCATGCATAATACTGTTAGTTTTGCATGATATGTGCACCTTTCAAAGGTTCTGTGACACATTTGAAGAAGGAACACTGGAAGCGATTTCGCACAAGCATGTCGATCTTACTATGCTACAGAGTGAGCTTTGTTGGTTCTTGTAATCAAAAGGAAAAATTGTTCTAGTTGCAAGGTAGATTGGTTATGTGGGGTAGAGTTAGTAAATTTTTTTTATGACTCAGATAGCTATATTTTGAAGCAATCATCAATTTATAGCTAAGGGATTTTAAACGTTTTATGGAGATATGTATTCTAGGTGTTTGATTGTTGTAAATTTTTAGGTATGCTTTTAGTTGGTGTTGTGTCAGGTTGTTGTTTTATATGCGCAAAAGTTTTTCATCCAGGTATTTTAAGCAATTTACTAATAGAAACTATTATTTGATGTATTTGTTTGTTACTAGAGCAGTAGCATTTTTTTTGTCTTTCACATTGTAAATAATGTAGCATTGTGTCGTTGTATTGAATTTGTCTGTGTTTTGGTGTTGGCAAATACATGGTTCTTTATGTTGTTCTTTCTGAATGTATGTCATGCACAACACTAGTAATATCCTGCTTGTTTTATGCGTCAGTAACTTGTATAATCTATGCCAAGCTTCGTCAACTGGGATTGCTCAGGCGCAATATTACGGAAACTGTATGACTCCGTTTCTCTTGTCTGTCTCATGCATAATTTTTGCTGGCTGAGAATGTAGCTCAAGTCTTTTTGGCAACCTTATTTCAAGACACAAAGCATCTAAAGGCAGTGACGATAAAATGAATCAGGAGGGACTCTCAGTGAATGAACGAAAACCTCTGCTTTGCAGAAGGACTTTGATAGAGTAGATATTGATTTACCATTTACGTTCCAGGCCTCAATATTCACATAGTAATTCTCTTCTCTTTCAAATAAACAAGGACATTTTGATGTTACATAGACCAATTTGAGCATAAGATCTAGCACGAGAAGTATTAGCAGATTGAAGTTTGTTCTACTTATTCATTCTTGTGAATATTTTGCTGATGATGTCTTGCAGTGGCAAGATGAAATATTCGTGAGAATGATTAAATTGTTCAGTTGTCCCCTTTCATGAAAAGTATTAGATTAACTGCGGAGGAAGAAATATTTGAGAGAGATGTTAATTGTATTTTTTGTATTGAGGAAGCACGTAATTGATTGAAGCACTTATTTGTGGCGGGTTGGCAAATCAAGCATTTACCATCTGCAATTTTCAATATTGAACATTACTGGACATGTACCCAGATCTATGAAGAAGCATATCACATGATGCTGCATTCAAGTTTCAGCCATGAATGCAGAAGTTATGGCTCGTTGACTTAAGTTCATTATGAGTGCACATGTGGTGCTTTTTTCTTTCGTTTTCTTCACAAATACTAATGATAGATTCAAACTGTAAGTTTGCATCCGGTAGATTGAATGGGAAAGAAATCTTTAAGTAAATCACGTGATCAATGAGTTTCAAGGTTCAAAGTAGAAGATGAAGTGGGAGGCACAAAAATTCCAGTGTAGTTACTGGAATGTGAATTTATTTTAGCCACCTTAAGCTTGTTGTATTTCCTGTTCTTTCGTGAACAGAGTTTCATTGTCGATGAGGGTGGGGTATGAATTTCATGGTTGTCGTTCTGAGGTGCAGTGTGTCCTCGGTTATCCAAATCCAGACTATCAAAACATTTTGAACACCTTGATTCATGCTAGCACTTGGATTGCACAGTAGCTTGCTCATAGCATTAGACATGTCTCTGTAATTAGAACAGAATTTGTTCTTGTTTTGTATGCTGCGGAAATTGATGAATGGTTGTTCAGCATTCTTATAACTAAAATATCTCTCCTCATTTTCCCAAATGTTTGCCTGATCTGAGCATTTTATTGCTGCTTAATTATGTTTACATTGTTTGGATAACCGAGGAGACACTGTATTGTAGTTTTCTTGATGTTGCAAACAACAGATATCTGTTACACCTAAGTGTTTTGTCTTTTCTTCGTCACACAATCTTGTTGTTATGCAATAGACATGCTTATGCGAATCAAAATTTAGGTGTATAGCCGTGAGCAATTTTGTGCAATTTTGTGAAGTTTTTTTTGCTAATTAATCCAAATTGGATAAGAGTAGGTTTCTTAAGCTAATCTTATTAGGTATAGCTAGTGCAGCACGCCTTGGTCTTATTTGTTCCTTTTGTGCACATATATATTGTTATACTGTATAGCTATATTGTATGACTGTTGTGGTTCTTTTTGGCCTTAGATATAGTTCAGTTTTGGCTGTCTTCATGCAATGCACGCACACTATCGTCTTTGGATGGTTCAGTAGTTTATTTATTGGGTGGATATCTCAGACAGCATGGGCATGTCGCACAGGTGAGCTTTATGTTTTGAATGAATGGTTGAATAGGGTTTTGTGCCTGTATTGTACTACTGATGTGACTAGTTAAATAGATGGTCAATTTTGAATTATCTTTCTAAAACCTGTTGTTTTCATCTAGTGTGATAGGAAAGTGCATTGAGATGATAAATGGGAAATCAGGCCTGCATCCTTTTGCATTTGTTCCATCAGGAACAGGTGGTCGAAATTCAATCTTGAACTGAGTTTGAAACTCAATCTTGATCTTTGTTTGAATGATACAAGAAAGTAATTGTGGATTTGTCAGTTGCATTGTAGAGTTTCCATTGTGTTAAACTCTTCTATTAGTGCCTTCGCAGTGTTTTACATGCTTCTGTCAAAAAGGGGTTTCTGCTGGAGAGTATGGCCTTTCAAGAAAATCACTCCAGTTGTTAGTTTAGATACTTCGAAAGGTAAAATGTTAGTTTAGATACTTCAAAAGGTAAAATTATTTTCAGCTTCCTGGGTTTTCCTTTGATCTGACACCTGTGGGGTTTGTATAGTGGTAAAATCTCAAACTTCTCACAAAAAGATAGCGAACTTAGATGGCTTGTATAAAGGCTTAAAAGTAGTCCTGCATTGCCACATCTGATGATTGTGTTCGCAGTTTATTTGTAGTATTTGCAGTATAGCTATGATATAAGGAGCTAAATTATAGCTTTTTGATACACATTCGGTGCATTGAAGCAGACATTAACTATCCCCAACTTCAGAAAAGAAACTGCATTAGTTATAGGGTCAAATTTGTTATGTTTATGACAATAGTTGATGGCAGCCATGCTCAAGTTCCATAAGCTTTATATACAGCAGCTTTTGGTGTGGCATTTGGCTGAAATGTTTAAGTATACTTTGTTTAAAAGTTCTAAACGACATACCTACAGCATGCCTCTTATTTCAAAATTTATAGTGAAGCATAATGTGAAACATGGATACAGAATGTTTATTTTTTGTTTCATTTGGGGAAACGTTTGTTCAAAAGTTGCCAAAAACGCTTCATTGATGAGCATGTGCTACCATTAGAGTCCCCGAATTTAGGTACAATTGTGTCGTGCGAAAACGTGTTGATAAATGAATTGACCGAGTGTCTCCATTGATCCAGTTTGTTAAGCCAGGTTGCTGTAGCATGCGAAGGAAGAAACTACCACCATCCAATATCTTCTATTTGTCCGGAGACTGGAAACGTATTTCTGATGTTACTGACAGTTATTTTTCCCACCTCAGATTGCCATGACAGAGCTACGACCAGACTTAATCATTTTCTCCAACTGATTAAAACATGTAGTGCTTATTAAATGCTCCTGCCCTTGCGAAGAGAACATGGTTTTGTGGCACTTTTCAAAATTGGCTAAATATGGTCCTCTAAATAACATGACCAAGTGAAATGGCTGGATTACCCGTTGTAGATGTCGATGCACATGGCTATTGTGCTGTATCCCTTACATCGCTTAAAGTCACTTGGTTTCCCTAGCAAACTAGTCTACTCTACACAAAGTCCCTGAGCAGAATCTCCATGGAGGCTTCTTTCTGTATCTAGATCGCTCGAGAGAACAAGGTGTGGGATACCAACTCTCCACACAAGGACCGGTTCCAGTCCCAGGAAATTCTGGTGTCAGGGGCATAAGCCAAAAGCATCTAGGGATACATGTCAACCTGGGAGGTTTTGAAATGTGTCAAGGGTGTTTCTACCTGAATCGATGACATTGTTAGTATAGATATTGCATATCTACTTCTTGTGACACTGTTCACCTCTTCTGCCGTCGAGGAGAAGTGCGACTGTATCTCCTCTTCCGTTGAAAAATACCTACAGCCTGAGATATTGAACGAGGATAGTTAACGGTTTTGCCCTGTCTGTAGTTGCATTCACACACGTGCTTGAAGCAGGAAAATCTCTCATTGTCCAATTGAAGAGATATGCAGCAACTAACTCTTCTATAGTGAAGGGTACTGGGCCCGTCTCTTGTATCTCCGAGGGTCTGCCTGATCTCCGCATGCCTATGTTTGCTGATAGAAGCATCTTCTTCCTTCTTACAGAAGTTCCATTTTGTTGCCACCATCAGTCATTCTGAATGTGGCTTTGTTAGTGACCATTGCTGGACTTATGCCATGTGCCCCAAATTGAGAAAACTGGCTTATGTGTAATGATGATGCAGTTACTTAATAAGCTAGTTTTTGTGACTTGAACAATTGATCTTCATACCTCGTTTTTACTGGTGCCTGGACTAAGGTTGGTCTGGTTGTATTGTCAAGACCTGATGCTTATGTTCTTCTGCTGTACTCGTTTTTGGTTGTTGTGTTGGGTTCCTTTATCATATCAGTTTCATGTTCTGAATATTTTGTTCTGTTTGTACCAATTACAGTCTCAGTTTTTGATGCTCATTTTATGTTGTAATGGTTTTGAATTGCTTTTTTGTTTCATTTTTTTC
Organism: Scolionema suvaense; assembly: GCA_027575255.1. Lineage (NCBI taxonomy): Eukaryota > Metazoa > Cnidaria > Hydrozoa > Limnomedusae > Olindiidae > Scolionema > Scolionema suvaense. The sequence goes on from JAOBRC010385347.1 coordinate 5,090, forward strand.
TTTTGTTTTTGGTTTTCGTTGTTTTTTTATTTTTCTTTTTTTCTATTTTATTTCTTATTATCCAATTGTTTGGAATTATATATTTATTTTTTTAGCAGGGCTTGTAATTTGGAATATAATTCTGTGCACTTCGCACTGTGTTCTCTTAGTTGTGTTTGGTCGTGATGAGTTTTGTAATGTTGTCCTGTCTAGGAAGTTTGGGGCATTAGGGTAACGATGTGATGTATTGGCTCGTCCTCTGGGTAGGGCGGAGCGCCTGTAAAACGTGTTTAAAACCACAGCCAGAGTCAAGTGCTGTCACGCAGATGACCTCCGCCATTTGTAGGTCATGTGGTATTGGCATCACCTCTCTTCACTTCCTGTGTGGGTTGAGAGAATGAGTCAGCCTGTTGCATCTTTTTTTTTCATGTCTGATGCACCAAGATTACTGGTAACTACCAACCCTGTACGAGGGTGGGAGTGTCAGTCACTCTGCGGAGACTATGCTTCTTTCTGTGTAACTTTCTACCTCAAGTAGTGTCACTCATGACTATTGACTATTGATATTATATTGTGTGTTTTGAAGAGGAGAGATGGGGGGGAGAGTGTTAGGATGGTAATGTCAAGGGTGTGAATGACTTTACAGACCTTAGAGTAGATTTTTGTCTATCAATTGTGTTGCTATCCCTAATTTACAATAGTAATCATGTCTTTTCTCATAACAATGATCTGATTAACCCATGTTTCGACGGTTTTATTTCTCTTAGGCATGGTTGGTCCTTTAGTCCTATCAGGAAGTTGTACACAGGCTTGCAGAAGAGTTACAATTGGTCCTTAGCTCCTTTTTCAGTTCCTTTCTTACTGCACAGCGTTCTCCCCCCTTTCATTTTTTCATTTTGAGGAGGTTATGCCAGGAAGGGGCAAGGTAAGATTTTTCAGGGGGTGATCAAGTTCAGCCCAGTCTGCGTAGCTTCACATCTAATATCCCTTCATGTCTACAGTATCACCAAGACCGCTGGTAATTGTTGTGGAACTACTACAAGCATCCAGTTACATTAGAAAGACCTGCTTGGTCACAGTTGCCTTGTCACATAACCCAAAAATTGATATTCACCAGGTGAAAGGTACACGTTAATGGTGAAAGGCCTAATTTTTCCAGGGGGTTGGGAAAAATGGCCGTTTCTGAGGGGGGGAGGTCTGAAAGGGGGGGGTGTTGGCAAATTTTGAATTTTCTGGGGGCGGTTGCCAGGAAAAGGGTGGGGAATGATTTTTGAGGACGCTACGTACTATTCCTGGGTTCTAGGAAGGTTCTGGCATTAAATGCGGTATTGTCTGTCGGTAAGGCTTTATGCTCACTTTAAGTAACTTCTTGCCTTGTGTTTACTTTCATGCATCTATGTATATACTCGTAACTGCAGTATAATTCATTGTGTTGTGCCTTTACTCCAGTTGGCTCGGACAGGGAAGGGGAGAGCAATTGCCCCCCCCCCTCCCTTTTAACAAAGGGTGGTGAAATTATTTGACTGAACTTTCATATTCTCATGTTGTTCAGTTATTTGCTACAAAGGCATTTGCTCCCCCCCCCCCCAGGTGATCGAGGAAGTCCCAAAAGCCCAGGCCAACTGGGGTTGAATTATGGTGTTGTGTTACATACTTAGCTTTGCACATTATACTATTCAGAACCGTCTCTATTCTACTCATGATCACAATATGGCAGACTGCAGGTATGCTCAGTATTTTGCTATGTACTCAACTAAAACTTGTATTGTCTGAAGAATTAATTTTTTTGATGAAAATATGGTTCCTAGTTCTTACTCGTAACTGTACTAATCCATGCTAAGCTATAGCTTTTATGCAAGGCCTCTTTTTATGGACTACGTTCTGCTGGTACTCTTTAACGCCGTGGACATTTTACTCATTGAGGACAAGGAAACATGCTCAGCTTAAAATATGTTACTCAACAATCTGCAGCCTCACTAAAAGTTTCTGGCTAAAATATACAAAATATACAAGTTGAAGACTTGCCTACATTTGATAAAGATTTGTGACTATGAATGGTGCATGTTTTCTATGCCTTAAACAGGCTGCTCTGGCCTTTTCATGAGATTTCTGTTCCTCATGCTGCACATTGGATGCAATGTAAAGCTTTTCATATTTTGTCAATGAGTTTAACTTATATAGTATAAAAGCGCTGTTGATTATTTTGCTAACGTTTTGGCTACTTTTTTGTACACTTTTGGGTGTTAAATGAGCATGTGAAGGTCTGTTATTCGAGGATAGACAATAGTGCACCTGGAGCATTTTAGGGATGTGCCAGTGTATGCTGGTGCTAAGCAGGTCTAACATGAAAAGGCCTGCTCCCTCTTATGAATTAGTTAAATGTTCATTGAGTTTTTAAATGAACTAGATAAAGTGATTGTCTGCTTGCTAGAAGTCTGAATCTCAAAATATTTTGACTGTGTTTACAATCATCAGGAAGATGCAGCTGTTCATGCTTAGTTTCTGATTTTTTGATTTCACAATTAATTAAAAAATTGGTCAAATTCGTATAAAATCTATCTTCTAAAGGTGCGAAATACTTTGCAATGAGAATGTTTTTTAGAGAAACCCATGTACTTTCTGAACGTAGTCACACCAAAACAGATCCTTGTAACTTGTGATATCGAAAAGGTGATCTTAAGGTATTTCGAATATTTTGTGAAATCCTTTCACTACCTTTTTCTTATGTTTGACATGACGTTGTGTTTGGAAATGACTCACGTTCAACAGTGAGTTCGTAGTTGAAAGAATGGCCTGTCAGTGTAAGTAGGTTGTGTGTTCTTATAGTGTATCCTAAATTTCTGTTTGCTTGAGTGACTTAGTGTGATGCTTAGAATCAGGTGTGCTGAGCCATTTTGCATTTGGAAATAATTGTTCTTACTTACCATTGCCTTTTTTGCATTTGTGTTGCTGCTGCATGTTTCGTTTTTATCATAGCCTGACTTTCAGTCAAATGTTAAGATTTAACGTTTAAGAAAAGGGGGCACCTGTTGGGCCTAGTGCACCCTCTCCCCTGGCCTTGTAGGTTAAAAAAATGGAATTGTTTGGACCCATGAACTCCATGTTCTGTCGTTTGTTCAGACCTGACCTAATGACAGAACGTCAAAGCTCTCATAGCACGTACTCTGTTATTGACTTTCCATGAATGACAAAATGCCTGTTACATGTGTTGCCTTTCACGATGGTGACAAAATACTGAAGGAATACTTGAATATCTCTTTCCTAAGGCTGCGTAACTCTTAGGATAACGTAGTGAGGTCATTGTGTAGTGGGCTGCTGCGGAAACTGTCAGCTTATAAAAACCTTGATGAAGCTTTTTGTACCACGCTAAGATCAGGTAACTGGTTGGTATACTGTTGCAAATACGCATCATCAGGTCAGAAGTTCTGCCTATAATTTCTCATCTTTCTTTCGTAGCTGTTACATGATGTGAACTGAAACCTGGAGATGGAGCTGGAGGAGCAGAAGAATTTGTTGGAATATTCAACAGTTTGGAAAAGTGCATAGACACATGCCTTGAGAAGAAGAAGAACCCTGCAATCTACGGCATCACAACTGAGTTTTGGGGAATGTTATTGTGAGGGATCATTGAGCAGGAGACTCAAAAGTTCAAATATCAGTCGAGCCCATTGACAGGTATGTACTCAAAATGAAAACAAATACTTACTGCTCCCATCTAGCCATGGTCACCTTGTTCCATGTACTACATTTTAAGACCCTTATGATCCAGTATACAGGAATGAATAGGCCTGGCTCCACCATCATGGGTGTAAGAAGACAACCGCGCCAGGATGCTACCGAATCTGCAACACAGTGAATTACATTGATGGCATGAAAATCATATTTGAAAAATTGAAAACATCCCGTCATATCTGTGGTTTCTTATGCAATGATTTTCGACCACCGAAACCCTGTCAAATATGTTTCAATATACCAATAGGTTTAAAAATTGAAACTGGATGTACGAATTGCTAATGCTATGTTCAGTTTTGTATCACAAAGAGCCATTGTTCATAGAACCTCCTTGCTTTTTCTATATTTTGTGTACTACCAAGCAACAACAACAGAAAGAATCACATTTGTGCTACTGCCAATTTCTTGCTCTCATGAACAATCTTCAGGCACACTGAGCATTCTACTACAAGATTAACCTATGTACAGTCACTTGGCCATTAACCTCTTCAACCAATTGCATCAATTGCCTGTTAATCACCCTGAAGTCGGATACTTTTCAGTCCTTTTAAGTTCTTTAGAATGAACTTGTTCTCATGTCTACACTTAGAAATAATTTCGGATCGTTTGTAGACAAGGTGGCAAGGTGAGAAAGCAGTAGCATAAATGTGATTCTTTCTGTTGTTGTTGTTTGGTAGTACTTGCTCTACTTTGTATTGAGCACTCTCTCCAATGAATGATAAACAAAACAAGTAGTAGTATATTTTGTGTACCATCGAAAGAAAGCTACCTGGAATCGCACAAAATTATACTCAAGAGAACATGAAGTTGATTTTGTTTGCCCATACCCATATAGCATGAGATGCTATGAGAGTCATATTTACCACAAAATTATCTCCTAATTGTTGCATGTCTTCACTCACTAACAGCAGCATTCTGGTCGAGAAACTTAGGTACAACCTGAATGTAAGTTAGACTGAATCGGGGGACGGCAACCCTGGCAGGTGCTTTTAGCTAACCGTCTAAGCAGTGATATATGTTTAGCATCTACCATCTACAATCCCCCTTTTTCTATCCATTCAAGCTACCACATTCAAAATGAATTATATTGTACCAATGCAAAAGTACAAGCATATGAACATAAAATGCAAGAACACTGAATGCAAAAACATTGTGTCACAATCCAACAAATAGTCAAGTCAGTTGCTAAACAATGAGAAGTTCAAAATTGATGCGTTCCGATGGAACTTTACTGTTGATAATTGCTCAGTACTGGTTTACCTGCCCACACTTGCCACAACATCACTTAAAGGAGATGGGAACAAGGGTTGAAATCCTGGTATGGGTTTTGCACTGATGGTATTCTGTTTTCGTGGACACCACAGTCCTTGGACTCTCAGTGACCTTCAAAAAAGTTTAAAAATCAGAATAGAATACCTTCTTGAAAAGGGTAGAGAATTGCACCACAACCAGTCCTGTGAGGGGTCTACCGTGGGGTGTAAAGTACTCTGACTCGCAAGTCAAGTTAATCGTGGTAATCACACTTTTTGTGGCTACCTTGTGTACTCATCTCCCCCCTTCAACTGTGTGAAAATAGACAAAGCGTAATAAAGAAGCTTGTACTGTGTAGTATAGATGCCGTCTTTGCAAGAAGGATTTTAGCGTTAAACAGAACTTCATAGACATCTTCAGTGGACATTTCTTTTAGGGGCATACTTAAAATATCCAATGCATTCTTTAATAGGTTCTTTCGTTGATCAGAAAAAGTGCTGCATTCATACAGGAAATGTCGCCAATTTCATCATTTGCAACCTGGTGAAAGCGAATCTGTTGTGTCCAGAAAATGTGTGGGAAATGTAAGCGGGCTTCTTCGTCCAACTCTCTGCTAATTAGAAAAAATATCAGTCCCAGCGGATGGTGTACTTGGACAATTCTTGCACTTTGTGCTTTATAATCTTTCGCTTGAAGGTTGCAAAGCTCTTCTCTTCAGGGGTTTTAGTAAGGGCCGGGAAACGGCGAAGTTAGCAAGGTGTTCAGGTGGCATGCTAAACCTCACGAAAAGTCATTAGTGCAGCTCACGAGGAAGGACATATCTAGGTATGCTCATTCTTTGACCATCAAATTTAGCAAGCATTGTTCGATAATTCCAGTGATTTACAGATGAGTCAAGAGCATATATCAGATCACCCCAAAAAATCACAGCATTCTGCCATCTATCATCTGGAGTGTATCACAGCCAAAGACCTCCATTTTGATTCTGTATAATCTAAGAACCTGATTGATTTACTTTATTCTAGCTTCCAAGAACCAGGCACTTTCTTGCACATGAATACCCTTTCGTAAATAAAGCGCCAGGGGACTTCTGGCACTGCCTAGGAGGATCAAGGACTGACAGCGCTATCTGGATATGTTTATTTCACTCGTATATAATTTATATTCAAGTCATGCAATCAGATCTTGTTGTCATTTATCAACTGTATTTAATTTCGCTGTATCTAAAATTTCATGTGTATTAAATTTTTCAAAAATTTAAAATTTAATCAAGCCTCTGCATGAGAGGAGCACCTTTGCACGCTCCTAAACTGTTCGAGGCGCGTATTTAGTGCGCTCCTCGACGTTTCTCATAGCGCTCCTCCTCCCACAATAGCTACAGAGCTTGATGCGCAGGAAAGTGTTTTGAAATCTAGACTTCTGAACCAATCAGATTAGCGAAAGCTGGAGTATCAAAATGGAGGTCGCAGCTGCGTCAGACGTTCCATGCCGTGAACTACACAGCTGTTGTGCTAGCTGACCAACTCTCTCCCTGTCTCTCTCTAGTCTCTCTCTCTCTCTCTCTCTCTGGTGGTTTGTCATGGCGAACATGCAGTAAAATTTTGCGGGTAGGCAGGAAATAACTTATCTGCATCAAGCTAGATACTGGCTTACACACACTGCACTACTCGGTCGTAGTCCTGCATATCGAACCTTAAATTTTGGTGACAGCAGATTCCATGTGTTGGTGTGAGGTTCTTTGTCATCGACCGCGGAGGGCAAAATTCCCATTAGGTAACTATCGAATGCATTTTACAAAATGACATGACCTTTTATTTGAGAAGTTATGTAACCATGGTGATGCCGTTATAGAAGTGCCTAAGACAACTGTACAAGCTGTCAGCGCACAAAGATTCTGAAGTTTAGTCCAGTGCGCTGCTGGAGTGATAGAGTTCAGTTCGAGGCACGCTTATGGTGCGCTTCTGTCTGCATATTCATGCAGAGGCTTGTGTAATACATGCAAAAATCTCATAAGATAAAAAACGCAAAATTTAATACTTGCGAAGAAAGGTGAATCGTAAAATTTGATGGACCGCAAAATTAAATGCACTTACAGTATTAGGGTTTTAAATTTCAATATTGTCTCTTGGAACATTTGCATGCGCCAGACGACATACCCTATTACCCCGCATATAGGCGCAGGGCCTATAACCAGGCCAATTAAAAAAGTGGATATTTTTACTTCGGAAAAATGATGGGTAAAAGCGCAGGCGCCTTTATTCATCGGCCTATTTTGAACAGTTTATAGATGACCAGTGAAACGTGAGAAGAGTATAAAATGCTTGTTGAAGACTGCCTGAAAAGAGCGTAATGAAGACAGTGAGTGCTATTGTAGTTATCTTTTTGTGTTTTGCTGGGGGATTTACACAACAGGACGGTGATGAAATCTGCTCACGCACAGCCCAATAAGTGTCAATAAGACCTGAAACTCAGGGCCATTTCGACGGCCTATAGGTGCATGCGCCTTAAGCGGGGTGCGCCTATATGCGGGGTAATAGGGTATGTTGATGTTTGAACATCAAATTGAGCACAGAATTTATCTACAGAGTTAAGTGCACTACTTTCACTTTTACAATGCTGGTAAGTTTGTCAATGCTCAGTCGTTTTTAGAGGTTTCTTGAGACTCTATCAATATCATTATTTGCCAACCTACACTGAATTGAATGAAACTTCACTTTTCTTTTACTCTCTTGTTCACATTGTGAATGATTGAGATGTGATCATCAACACATTCGCAGTGAACTTTAGGCAAATGTGCCACTGACGCGATAAGTCACAAAATAGAATGTGATTATGTTTTTTGTGTGTTCTTAAGGATTATTTTCATGTTTTCCCTTGGTCAATAGATGGAACAATGTAGTTTGATGCGACTTTTTCTTCTGTTTTTTGTAACCCTTTATATTTGAGTTATTCAATATTTGCTATTTATTGCCGAATGCATCAATTTGAAAGTGATTTTTCAAACAGAGTAGTTAGTAAATTGATTTTTTTTTTGTTTTTAGCTGATGCTAAGTAGAAGTTGTAATCGTTGTGATCCTCCCCATTTTAGTATATGTGATGAGATATCTTGTAGTTGACAATATGAAAATGCAAGAATAAACTGGTAGAACATCTTGGTATGCGTTTGCAAAATCACACGTACATTTCACAACACGTTTTCTATTCATTCATATGCATAAACTAAAATAGACAAAAAGACTTGTCCTTGGCGATATGTGTCAATTCTATTGACAAATATGCTTGTCTTTTGCACTTTTCCGTCCCTTGATAAAGTAACCACTCAAACCAGTGTCAGGGACGAAGTTACTCATCACCTCATTTCAAAGCTATAGCTTCATTCTAAGTTGCATCACATTTAAGGCTCATTTAGTGGAGAGCTAACATGATGTCTTGATCTTGAACCATAATTCATTGGACTGTTTTTTGAAAAATGATGAGACAAGAATAATTAGCAAGATTATGTAGTCCCAGCAAAACGTCTGCTGCTGCTGCTTCAACTCTTTTCCTTTTTAGAATATTAGGATAATTATGTACAATTATTTCATGTAGTGAAGCTCTCAAATGTGAAGAATGTGTCTATTCTAAGGACCTGAAGGACCCTGAAATTTTACTCCTGTAGTGAAAAAAGGAAGAGATGCAAGAAATTAATCTGGGGGGTCGTAGAAAATCCAACAGTTAAAGCAATACAAAGGTCAAAAATTATACTCAGTTCATCAATAGAACATAAAAAATGAGTTAGGTTTTTATTTCACGTGAAAAGCTTCAGTTGTTGTCCCAAAATCTTGCTTCAAAGTGTTGATATTTTATGCACCCTTCACTACTTGATTCACATTAAGCTATGACATCACTTATGTCTATCTCTAGGAATACTGCTGGCCTTAGTAACCAAGCAGTTGAATGAATTCTAGAGTAGGTGAATTGAACGTATCTACTGTCTAGAAGAAATAGTGCTATCAAACATGTTCACTTGTATTTAGATCAAGTACAATTCAATCACAAAGATTCACTAATTTCACTGGTCACAACCCACGTCATACATAATTACTGTATCTAGAAAGGATGGCAGAAACTTTGCAACTTAAAAGGCCTGTATCTCATGAGCAACGGCATGACATAAGGACCAAAGTTCCTGAACTTGAAAGGACTTTCAACTATGTTAGTTTCATTTTTGACCATTGTATTGCTTTAATAAGCATCTCCTTCCTATTAAGTACCTTAGAGTAGCTAAGTGTAACTTGTAAAATGTTTTTTGAAAGGATATTGCTGTGTGCAATTATCAAGGAAGTTCCATTGAAAAATGTAGAATTCGCCACCTTTTAATGAAGGGTACCTGTATGATGTTATTGACAAAATATCCTGTGATTTTATAATTATAAGTTGTGACATTTGCTCTTCTTCAGTTCATGATTCTTTGGGAGAAATTTCCGGCAGAATTTAATTTCAATATTTTCTTAGCCGCTTAAGTAGATCCATGACTCTCGCAAAATATTCTTCCCATGGAATTACTTCCCTTTATGCTGTTTACTCTGAACAGCTTTTCCAGTTAATGCTCAGGTTATTGACAGATGAAAACAGTTCTGCAAGCGTTCTTCCAATAGTCTGAGCTCTGATACTATGGACCTAACCCTTCTTGAAATGCCGATTGCCACCTGTCATAATAGGAAACTGATTTCTTCTTTGTTGGGAGCGGGACAATAAGGAGTTATTGAGGTTTTATTGAGAAAAGCTTGTTGAAAGGTTTCAACAATTTCATAATACCAGATAACTTAGCGAAATGACTGTTAAGAAAGAAAATCGAGTTCCTTATTTCACGAAGAAGTTCCTATCATGGGACAATTAATTTTATGACGCCATCTAAATTTGAGCCAAATTGTTGAAATCTTTCAACCGTGCTTAATATAGAAAAAAATGATCCAGTAGCAATAATCTTTATATATTCTTGATCGTTGACATAAACAAGAAACCAAAATGTGAGACAAGAAATTTGAAGACACCGCTTTGATTTAACTAAATTGTTGAAATCTTTCAACCGTGCGTTATGTAGAAAAAAACGATGCAGTAGCAATAATCTTTATATATTCTTGATTTTTGACATAAACAAGAAACCAAAATGCGGGACAAGAAATTTAAGACACCATTTTAATTTAACTAAAAACTGTTGAAATCTTTCAACCATGTATAATGTAGAAAAAAACAATACAGTAGTAATAATCTTTTTATATTCTTGATTGTTGACATAAACAAGAAACCAAAATGCGGGACAAGAAATTTAAGACACCATTTTAATTTAACTAAAAACTGTTGAAATCTTTCAACCGTGTATAATGTAGAAAAAAACAATACAGTAGTAATAATCGTTTTATATTCTTGATTGTTGACATAAACAAGAAACCAAAATGTGGGACCAGAAATTCTTCGACTTCATTTTAGTGTTACTGGAAATGCTGAAATCTTTCAACCGGGCATAATATAGTAAGAAACGATACAGCAGCAACAATCTTTATATATCGTTGATCGGTGACATAAACAAGAAACCAAAATGCAGGACAAGAAGTTTTAAGACGCCGTTTCAGTTTAACTTAAATTGTTGAAATCTGTCAATTGTGCATAATGTAGAAGAAAACAGTGTACCAACCATAACGTTTGAATATTTTTAATCATTGATACAAACAAGACATCAAAATAGGGGACATGAAATTGTTTTGTTTTGTATATGAAACATATACAGTTGCCTCCAACGTGCAATGATGTTGCCAGAGAAACGTTGAGCAGATCCCTGCTTGTTTCCAAAGAGTATAATGAAAACTTTGCTTTTGTCACATACAATGCAGCTATAGCAGAGATTGCAAAGCAGATCCAAATTGAGAAGTCTCCAGAGTTTGACGACCTGTTCATCCTTTTTGGTCAATTTCACATTTCGCGGTCATTCCTCTCTTCAATTGGTCAGATCATAGAAGGCCGTGGAGGACCCTACCTTTTGACAGAAGCAAGTTTAGTGGCAGCATGTTCAATGAGCAAGTTCTTGAAAGGGAAGAATTTCAACAGATGTCGCCAAGTTCATACAATGCTTTCGGCTGCTATGCATGGGATCCACTTTGGAAGTTTGATTGAACATGTCTCATTTCAACCAGGTACGTTGGACACATTGACTCATTGGTCATGCCAGCAAATGAATAAAGAACTTAGAGTTTCTTGCAACACAATATGAGTTGTACACTAATGGAACATTGCTAGGTAAAAAAAGGAAAGACAGCACAGTTCTGGATAGGTTATGTGAAGCTGATTGACCTGTTTTAGATGCTACAGCGTGCAGTGAAGATCAATGACATTGAGCTCTTTGCATATACTCCATGAGATAAGCTCTATATTCTTTGTGACCAACCATGAAAACTATGCTCGATGGATGCCCCTTTGCACCTTAGAATTGTCAAATTTAAAATCGGATAGACTAGAAATACCTCATGCATTTTCCAAAGGTGCATTCCCTGTCAACAGAACTGGAAACGCATTTGCAGGAGTTGGAGCAGACATGGCTTTGGAGCAATCAATAAGCCAAAATTAGATTTAAAGGAATCAAACAGTATGCTGACATGCAAATTACAGTAAATAGATGGCTTTTTACAAGTTCAATGAAAACAAAGCTCTTCTTGAATATGCAGAAATAAAAATAGGGGTCGGTCTGAGAAACCCAAGAATTTTCGAGCGTCTTGTGTACACAAGGAGAACAACATCCTGACTAAATTAAAGAGCACGATCCAGTTAATATTGGACCCTTTTCCGAAGTGTCAAAGAACATGCCCTGTTTAACATAAAAACTGGTAGACAAGCATTGGACAATGTTGAAAATTACCTACTAAATGTCCTAATATCTGGAGAAAGACGAAGGGACCAATTCATAAACCTTTGTCAAGAAGCTGCAACTAGATTTCAGCAGCCTATTCAACAGAACCAAATAATAACTTTGCAACAGAAAACGTTTCATCCAAAAACAAGTCAGCAAAGGCGAGTGAAGTAGCAACTGTAAAAGCCACTATTTGGACCACTGCTTTACTTGTCAGTATCACATGGAATCGACTTGGCCAAAATTCTAAAATTTCCCATTTTGCTTGACCCACTTTGCTTTGCACAAAGGCAAAGTAGCTAAGTAGCAAATCAAAACTTTTCCATCACTTAAAAGACATGGCAGTAGCCATGCCCCTATGAATGTTGACACAGCCATTATAGATTGAATGTTTGTTTTGAAGTCGATTTTGCAAGAACCTCCATCAACTTTTGAGTAAAAAGGTTCTGGTAGAAACATTGAAACTAACTAGTTACAGAGCTGATTTATGATTTAATGTATATACTAACCCAGGCATCAAGGACATCGAACTGCAGGACAGAGGGCATTAAGAGACAGCCAGTTCTTTCAGCCTTGGACCCAAACAGACAACTCCGAAGGACATACAGAACTTGATGTTGATTTCAGAGTTCAAGAAAGAACTTCTTCACTTCCTCTACCAGGACTTTGAACAGCAGGAATACCAGCGGATAATCAAGGACAAAGTACTGTACTGTGCCAATGATAGTGAGTGCAAAAACCTACTCTATTCCTGGTCTTTATGGTGAACACCTAGAGGCTGATACAAGAGTTATGTTTCATGCCATACACGCTGATACTTATGATCTACCCAGGCAATGTGATAGTTCGTGCCAATGACATTGATGTTTTTGCTATACTAATTGCCAATGTACCTCAGCTAGCATTGAGTCATCTTTGGTATTATTCAGGATGGGACTATAATAATTCACGTATTTTTGTTGACATCACAAATGCATTTATAGGCTGTGACTATGCTTCTTTCTTCCATGGAAAAGGAAAAGTGAAGTCTATTACGATAATGCTAAAGGAGCCGGAGTTCATAGATACATTTGCTTCTTTTGGAGTAAGAAAACTGGATGATGACACATACAGTGTTATTGAAGAATTCACTTGCTGTATGTATGGATACCCTCAGCAAAAACTTGTAAATGATATTTTGAAGCTGCAGTTTGACATAACATGCAGACCGAACATCACAGGGCAACCACTTGCAGCTTTACCAACTAACCGAACAAATATCATGCCTTGTTAATTGGTTTTGCACGAACAAATAAAATGGCCCTGGTACATTGCATGTCCGTATAAAAATGCTGGTCATGCTGCTAACGTTTCACCAACTGATTATGGATGGGAACTCAGACCAGATAGTCAGCACCTTGGTATGTAGTGGTTTGATGGAGAGCAAGTGCCACATGCCTTTGAAAAAATTAGCTGGGATGCAGCTGATGATGCGGACGAGGAGAATGAAGATGGAGATGATCTTGAGAGAGTCAGCAGTGATGAGAAAAGGCTGCATTCTGTGATGACAATGACGTGGACAGTGATAGCGACCATGACTAACAGAGCAATATTGCCTCCTCTATGGAGTTCAGCTTTTTTCATTTCCATGGTTACCACAGAGTAGCTATACTCAGAGGAATGGCCAGCCAATATCCGCATTAGCCACTAGGGGTCTGGAATGGCTCAGTGCTAGTGCAGTTGAGGGTTCAAATCCCACCGACTGCTGCTGGTAATAGTGATAGTGAGGCGATGAGCAGAGAACGAATCTACAATGTTTTCATTTTGTTCATCGAGATTGTTTCACTTCTTTTATCTTTTTGTTTTGTACAGAAAGTGTGCATTCAAAGTCATAAGCTAGATCTTCTTCCGTAGACATTTAATGAAGGTTCAATTTACATGTTTCTGTTCAGATCAGTCTTACATTGAAGGCCTTTCTGTGATGGTGTTACTTATTCTTAGCTATACATTGACAACTAGTACAATATTAACTAGATATGCATATCCTGCTCTGTCCTTTACCCACATGCATCCACAGTTTGCAGTGGTTGTTTCATGTACACCATCCACATGTTTTATATTCCTGTATCTTGATTGTACCAGATAGTAATGCATGTTTTCAAGCTACAGCGTAACTTGTTTCTGTATCACTTTCATCTTCATCTACATGTCTTTCCATTTTGTTCTACTGAATTGTCTAGCATGCCATCTCAGACCTATCATGGTTAACTAATCTACTGTGTCTTTTCTAGGTCAGCTTAGAGTTTATGCAGGTTTTTATCTGTTCACATATGCATCATAAAGTTAGGAACAGTTTGTTTTGGTATTTGCTCATTGTTGCTGTATTAAGCTTGATTTGTACAAGTCATTTTCTACTTCACGTCACACTGCTGTAGTTCAAACTTGATGCGATATTTGTAAGTTAGCATCTTAAGCCGGTTGGTAATCACCAAACAGCATTGGAACTTGTGCATAAAGCTAAAGTGTGCTTAAATATACACCTGATTAAGAAATTTGGGTTAATTTTAGACCAGTGAAAGTTTTCTTAAAGTAGATGCACTCTGAGATGACGTGTCAGCAGAGGGCTGGTCAAACAAAACGTCCAGATATGGCACCTTACCTTCTACCTTATGCTCAACAGTGAATTTATTACTATGATTCCTTGAATTTAAGTATTCAGGGAAAGGCAGTCAATTCTTTGCAACTACAGTAAAGTTATGCCGTAGCAAGGTTAAGTGTATGTGTACTAAAATCATAATACCCCTTTTTGTTTTCTATAATACGTAGTGGACTATGACTAGCATACATGCACTGGTGTAAACAGATGGCATTATATCTCTCTCAATGTTTATTCAAACCTATAATATCTAACATCAGATTGTGGTTATAGAATATTGTACGATCTATTTCACTTGGTCACAGCTCAAACCATTTTCACTGTCGAAAGAACAAACCTCAGTATAGGACTTACATATGTACCAAGTTTGTTTAAGATCATTGATCCTTGATTGTGCTCTGGTTCATGGTTTATTGCTTTCTATCTGTATAGAGTGTCATTTACTAAACTTACAATAAGTTTCCTGCTCTTGCATTACAATATTCTGTTACATATCCTGCATGTGCCATTTGCCACGAATCTTCTCAATGCTTGTCCTTATGGATCGATCCACCTTGGTTTTTGTCTGACTCATAGGATCCATAAACGGATGGAAAGAAACCTTGGTGGTAATGATGTGTCATAAACTATTTGAAATATCTACCAGTAAAATCATTAGTTTATTTCATTAGTGTAGAAAAAGGAGCACCTAAGAAGTGTAGATCTTGAAATGAAACACATGGCAGTTTTTGTTTAGTTAGTACCACAGTGTATCCTAAATTCAGGCCTTACTTTTATGTTTGTATTTGTATCAAAGACAAAAACATGAAAGCAGTCAGTACCAGTGCAACACTAAGTAATCAAAAGCTTTCATTGGTAACTTTCCCCATCGAAATAAATAATGCCTTTGAGCTTCAAATACAGACAGGTCTCATATGCGTAAAATACAAAGGATATCTATGATAATTGTTGATATTTCTCAGCAAATGTTGCCATCAGAATGAGACAATAGACATTTTCAATATGGCCTGCACTGCCAGATCATTTCTTTCCATATGAGCCATAGCTGAAAGATTCTACCTGCAGAGTAACAGCAAGATTGCCTCGTGTTTGTCTCAAATTTATTCAGTTTTAGAATCATACACCTACTACCAGTGATGCCCTAGTTGTTTATGATTGTCGTTGACCTAACAATGAACAAAGCATTGTCCATGATTAAATTCCACGGAAAGGGAAATAGCCGTTTAATGACCTTTCTTGTCGTTCCCATTTCTGCCATTGCTGAACTTTTGAATTACTCTTGGCCTTATTTTGCTTAATGACCTTCAACGACCCTCTTATTTATTTCCATATGAGAGTTCATGAGTAGCACAACTAGATGTTTAATGTCCTGGCTATAAATGTTCCCACTACTCGTGTGTATGTGCCACGATCTGGATTTCTTCTGGTCTTCCATTTTTTCTATCCAATACCTATTCTGCAAGAGAGGGGAAACGCTGACGGAAAGAGAGCTTTTCATGCTAGGAACCCACATTTACTTCGTGTAAATATTTAACTATCTATTATCCTTTCTTGACATAATGTAATGAGACATATTAATGTTATTACACCCTTCCGACACGAAACAGTGCTTCAAAACCTGCAAACAGAACTTACAGAATTCATCAATTCAAAGGTCCCTCTCAAGAAAGACGACCGGAAGATCATCAAGTTTGTGAAGGAGGGCACTGAACCTCCAACTTCAAGTAAGAGTAAGCATGACAGCCTTCTCTGTTATGCTTTTGACTGGCACCTTCTGACTGACCTCGACTCAAAGACCTTGCCATCTTCCAACTTCGGCAGGACATACTATTGTACTCCAAATCGCTGTATTCAGTCATAATCATGAAGCTCTCACTTGCCCTTGTGAGGAAGATATGGAGTCCTGGCGCTCAACAAAAACTGCAAAGTACCTATGCCTGTGGTAAGAGATTCAAAGTAATGGATGGTCTTTAGTCTTTTTCACTGCCGGAGCCCTAGGTTATTGTGCCCACTCCATGAGATCTTGTATTTTTCGTCTAGCATTTATTGGAAGGTATGTTCGCAGAATTCTCCATTTGCATGAAAACGTCCTTTGAAATCTGGCTTGCTAGGGACTGCACCATTTGGTTAAGCCTTTAATACAAACTCTATAATCGAAGCCTCCTAAGATTCAATCCTTGCGCTCTTGCCTTCATGCTCATCCCAAAGGAGCATTGTCCATTCCTCCAGGTCGGGGTGGCTTATAAACAAAAGACATAGTGTAATATCTTAGTTTGCTCCACAGATTTTGGCAGAATCTTCATTCTGACCACGAGCTTGTACTACCTATAGTCTCATCCTTCCTAAAATCAATCAATCTCTTTACATGTTCTCCTTCACCAGTACACCCCTCCCATTTCCTTAATGCCTTGAGGAAGCTATCAAGAAGAGCGGAAATCCTAACTTTGTCGCTAATTCTCAGCAGGAAAGCCGAACCTCTGACATATCTTTTAGGTGAGCTGTGTTCATCTTCTCTTATAGCGTCTAACCACATTAGGTTTCACACCCAAACAGTTGTTACATGTAGGGGTTATTCTTTTGAGGACTGTAGAGAGAAACCATCATTCATCTTTTATCGCGCAATACGAGCTTCACTTCAAGACGCTATAGGTTTCTCTTTTGGTGCTAGCGATGCTGTTGTGGATAGTCCATGCTGTGTCGATCATTCTGCAGATCTTTATTACTCGTTTGCATCTTGTGGCACATACTTGATCATTCAACATAAGCGCTCTGTTACTTTGTGTTTGTAGAAAGGACCCTAGCTCAGTCAAAATTCCTGAGAATGCGATCTCGATCCCTATTGCTGTAGAGGATTCTGTATGGTACGGCATGAATTTTTGCCTCATTGCTGTAGCAAGTCACAGTCGTTCTCTACAGAGTGGTCATTACACTGCGTTCCTTTCGCCTAGCCCCATTGGTCCTTGGCAATGCTATAATAACAAAGCCATTATCAAACTGAAAAGACCCCCCATCATTCGAAAACAGTACTTATGTCCTCTTCTTCGAAACAATTTGAATTGCACTTCAGCAGCGCCTATTACTGGAGCTGGTGATAGCTGATTACTTCTGCTTGCCTTGCCCACATACACCATCATCATCAGGGCTCAGGATATTCTGTTCATGGGCGAAATCCTGGTATGGGTGGAGAACTGAAGATGCTCTTAAGTAATAGGTGTCTGCTTTTAGTGTGACAGCACACCGCTTCGCAACTATCTGAACACTGCTTTTCTTTCATCCAACCAAGACTTTGCCATCGTCGTGCTCAAAGGGCTCCTTTTTCTGAAAGTTGCGTGGTGCACCTATTTTTATAAATTGTTATAGCTGCACATTACCATTGCCAATTACCATTACTGGAACTAGTGATAGCTGATCACTACTGCTTGCCCAGCGTATACCAGCAGTGAAAACGTCTTTGCAAAGGTTATTCTGTTTATGGGCAAAATCCTGGTGTTGGTGTAGAACTGACGGTGTTCCCAAGAAATTGGTGTCTGCTCATCAAGGGTTTATTACTTTGACCATCTCCCTGCTCAAAAGGGCACGGGTGAGTGTTGCACATCGTGTAGGAGTACGTACTCCTAGTGTAAATTCACTATTGACTTTTCAGTGGAGTATCACTTTGTGGTTGAAGTTCGCTTCAACTGCTTAGTTTATCTATTTTTATTTAGCTAGATGGCAGTCAAATTCTGAAACAGATATGCGTCCTTCTATTTGATTATTCTTCCTACTGTTATTGGGGCTTCTTTTCATCACTGTTACATAGTTCCTAAGCTGTTTCTTTATAAGCTTCTGTTCTCTGTAGGTTGTTACGAAGGGATCCCTGGTGAGAGTTTGGTGCAGCCACCGACCCGTCCTCATGTGAATTCTCTGCTGTTTGCCCCAGCTCCAGCTCCAAGCAGTAATACTTTTCAAGGGAACAATTCAACTGACCCTGGTTACACTGCATTTGTATCAGTGCAGGGAGAAGATGAATACTTTCAACCTGTTAAATACAGAAAATAAACCATCACATCCCGTTGAGAAGGAGGCCGATGATAATCTGATACCTGAAGAGGAACAGTTACTTGGTGGTAGTAGATCAGGAAGGGACGTATGGTGAAAAGCAGAGTACATTTGGTCAAGGAGAAAGCAATGCCTCTGGTCCTGGGAGTAATAAAGATGATAGTGACATCAATGTTGGCAATGATCAGAAGTCTGTGGACGTAGACCATTCATACGTGGTTGTCATTCAGGGTTGAACACATGTTTCCGTTTTGTCTGTGTTTTTATTTCTTGTTCACCAATATCTGAAGAGGTGCTTTTGTATGCCTACATTTGCACTTTTGTGCCTGGTAATAACCAAGGTAATGTTTTCTAATGTTATATATGTTAATTGGTATGCTTATGAGACAGAGGGTCAGCAATCCACTTTGTTTCTTGTCTTCGCCTGACATGAATAATAATCTTTTTCCTGGGTTGAGCTTTTAATTGAAGTTTCATCAAGGATTCGTTAGGCTTAGTTAAGAGGCAAATCAATGTGCGAATCAAATGCTGGCCTCTTCTTTTAGATAAAATTTCTTTTTAGGGCATTTTCGTGAAAATCTTTCCCAAATCTACACTTTTTTCAACTTTTTTTGGTGCTTCTGTTCAAAGTTCTAGAAATTCACGCTTTTTTCTTATGAACATCACTAAATTTCTGGTAAGCCTGTTGATAGTCAGCACTATGTTTCTTGCTGTCTGAGTGTGGCTGTATCTCTCAAACTTTTGTATATTGCCAGTATTTGTGCGCGCCTTGTTGATAAATTTTCATTAGGCATAGTTATTGACACTGCATTCCAAGAATTTGATAAAACTTAACAGAGACACCTCAGACCATAATCCTAAGAAGCAAATATTGCAGAAGTGAGCGTAGAAGTGGCATTTACCCTAAAAGTCCCCTATGGCTAATGGACAAGAGTATGTTAGCCACCTTTGCCATTTTACACGGTTTATGTGGGGCTGCCAAAAAATGCAATACAAATTTGCTATCAACAGAAATAGTTCTCAGCTTACCAAACTCAGCAAACATATCACTAAATCAAATGCCCCCAGTTTGAGCTTGCCATGTTAGGTACAATTTAGTTAGGTAAAACGAATTGAGTTTTTAACGTAGCAATTCAAGTATGTTTTGTCATTTTGCATATACTCCTAATGTTCTGGCTGTATCTGTTGCAAGGATGGATATGCAGCAGCTTTCATATCACTGATGATTTGCACGTTGATGTGGCGCTCTGAACGTTACTAAACCTTTTTGGAAGCGTACATTTAAGAAGGAGTCAGGTAGTTTCTTCCTGCATTTAGTTGCATAACATCGCAGTTTTTGAGTTCATGCTGCTTAACTAAAACATACCACCAAGGGCTCCTTTTAATATTTAAAAAGTGCAGGTACATGCCTTTCTGTTTGGTTATCGTATATGCTTTGGACCAAAAGATTGTCTCATAATTTCTCCATTGTTTTAATCCTTCATGTGCCTCAGTTTGTCCCAGGTCCATCATTTTTCGTTTTGCTCTTTCACAGGTTAGCATGTGTTTCCACTTATTTGCTGTGAAATTTGTTCTATAGTGTGGTTTTCTTCAGGTTCGCCTGGGTTAAGAATTTATTATTAGAAATCATCCGATTTTGCTTCTTTTTTCAGGCGGGTATTGCAGTATTGTTAGCCATCTGAGTCTGTCCAGAAAATACTAGCAATCCCTTGCTTCTAAAGTACGACATGAGACCTTAGAAGTGACATAAATGAAAAGTGACTTTGTCCCATGGATTGTATTTTCAAGCATTGACACGTTGGGCAAGGAGGACGCTTATATATGTCCTCAGGAGGAAAACCTAGTACCAAACTTAGTAGCCCAATTTGGAGCTGTTCTGATTGCTTTTAGGTCATGCCTAGGGAGTGCATCAGAAAGACTGTTACGTTGTACACCGATTTAAGCCAAATCAGTCAATCATTAAGTTAGCTTTTCTAAAATTTCTGAGATTTGGAGATCCAAACACCAAAATCAATTAGTCAAGTAATCAATCAATCAATCAATCAATCAATCAATCAATCAATCAATCAATCAATGTCTTCATGAAATTGCGGTCATATGTATAGTCCTTACCTAACGAGCTGAAGTTGAATCATACATGTATTAATGTTGGAATGGCAGGTTCAATATTGTAATTTCTTAAGACTGCAAAATTGTGACCATCATGCCAATTGTGAATCTATAGCCATTTTCATTCTCAAAGTAGAGCAAGGTTTTGTATTCAAATCACCTCCCCTGTTGTGCTTTAAAACGCCTATATGTAAATTGTGTATGCCATGTGCACCTGAAAAGCTTTCGCAATGCATGTGAAGAAAAAATTCTGCATGTGGTTTCATACAAGCATGTCAATCTTACTCAGCCAGAGAGTGAACTGACGAGTTACACTGCTGGCTGTTGTAATCAAGAAAAATTGTTCCAGTGCAAAGGTAGAGTGCTAATGTGCTAATGTTTTTTTTTATTCTATAGATGGGTGTGTTTTGAAGCAGTCATCTAGGTATTTATAGCTTAAGCATTTGAAACGTTTTATGAAGAGTTGTATTCTAGGTATTTCATTCTTGTAAATAGCGAAGTATGCTTTGAGTTGTGTTGTAGGAGGTTATTGTTTCATGTGCGAGAAAACTTTCATGACTTTTGCTATAAGCAATTTTCTTATTGAAGAGGCTATTTTTGGTGTATTTTTTTATGACTAAAGCAGAACAATTTTTCTGACTCTCTCGCCGTAAATTAATGTTGCATGATTTCTTCGTATGGAACTTATTTGTATTTCGGTGTTGACAAATGCACGGTTTTTCATGTAGTACTTTCTGAATGTATGTCATGCAAGACACTTGTTATGCCATGCTTGTTTTATATGTCAATAACTTGCATAAGCAATGTCATGCTTTGTCTCTGGGATTGCCCAACGGGGATATTGCTGGAGCCGCATGAGTTCTGAATTTTGCTTATGAATTAAATCTGTCATATTAACATTTGCTGCTGGTTCAGAATGGAATTCAAATCTTTTGGTGACCTTATTTCAGGTAGCCTTTGATGGGTTTCAAGAGAACAGGTATGCAAGGCCTGAGAATATTCAAACTGAATCTGGAAGGGCGCTAAGTGAAAGGGCTAGTGCCTGTGCTATGCGGAAAGAGTTTTGCCATGGTAAAATAACAATGTACCGTAGTATGTTCAGGTTTAAGGATCCAGATGGTAAGCCTCCTTAATATGAAAGAAACACAGGTGCTTTGATGTAAAGTTTTACCCTGTCGTCAAAGAAGTATATCTTCAGTAAAATGTGTGCAATATGTTCGGATAAGTAGGCTTATTTCTATTTGAGGAGTACCTGTTCGAGAGAGATGCCACTTCTATTTTGTTCTTTTTTTCTGTATTTCCGTTAAAATACTTAGTTCACCAGGGCTGCTAAATCAAGCATTTCTGACATGCAGTTTTCAATATTGAAAATTACTGAATATCTGTGCCCATGAAGAAGTGTATCCCATGATCTTACATTATAATGTCTATCATGTGCACATAAGGTATAACTTGTTGAGTTAAATTAATTTAAGGCTGCAAATGTAGAAGTTTTTCAGCCCTCGGAATTCAGGTCGGCATTCGGCAATGCCGACCTAACTGCCGACCTTGCTTTTCTGGAAGGCGGCATATTTTCGCCGATCTCAATATTTTTGCTTAGTCAAAAATTTTAAAACACAAGAACAAAACGTAAGTGTCATTGCCTCTCATCTTTCCATGCAACAGTATAGAATAATCATAAAAACAACGGCTTCTTTGATTTTCACCGCTCCGCAACCCAACACCACCCTAAGGACCTCTCCGATAACACCGCAGCTAAACTACCATTTCGATGCAAAAATACACCCTGATGGATTCCAGCTGTTTACTTTGCAGAACCAAACCATAGTTGATACGCAGCAAACGTTATTATCGCGCATCTGAACATCTGCCTCGACATCCAGGTGAAGTGTGCTTTGAGTCATGGCTGATTATCACGTCGTTTTTTATCCACAATTACCTTATCACTTTCACTCTACAACCGATAGCATTATGAGGAGTGCAAAGGACACCATCGAATTGGTTACGAATGTATTCTTTCACGACCGAGTAGATCGCACAAATCTGGCATTAGGTGTCGAAAGGAGGCATTGAATTTTTGTTTTGTTATTATATTAAGTTTGATTGGAAGATTTGGAGCTGATTGTTAGATGACCTTCCTTTCGGTTTCATTCACTGCGAAGTTCTTGTTTACTGTTCTTATCAATAATGCATCTGGTTATATAATGAAGTTCCTGCTACATCACTTGCATGGCACCGTAGAATATTGGATAATCATTGCAAAATTCGCAGCCAAAATCTTGTAAGTTAGCTAAGCAGGTGTTCATACGTCAGTTATCATATAATGAATATTTTTGCGCAACATATCAATTCTTCTTCCCTAGATTCACAGTTAATGCATGACAAAAAACGCACTCCTTTACACCCTGTGGTAATTTTCCGGAAGAACCCGTGTACGCAGCTCGCTTCTTGCATGAACCTAAAATGGCCGCTCCAGCAGCGGGATGATCAATCGCCATGGAAGGTTTCGCTTCAGGCACCACATTTCCAGATAAGGTTTGAAGTGAATGTTAAATTGTGTGCACCAATATTCAAAATAAAGTGTTTGTAGCATATC